>PVKS010039593.1:0-17156 GCA_004027875.1 Aplodontia rufa | reverse complement strand
TTTTTTTTTTTTTAAGAGAGAGGGACAGTGAGAGAGACAGAGACAGAGAGAAACTACTTTATTTAGTTTTTCACATGGTCTTAGTTGCTCCAACACTTAGTTGTGTACGTGGTGCTGGGGTTTGAACCCAGGTCCTTGTGCTTGCCAGGCAAGCACCCGAAACCGCTGAGCCACCGCTCCAGCCCTAGAAAGGTTTTAAATTGCCCAGGGCCCTGCTAAGTTACTGAGGCTGGCCCTAAACTTTCAATCTTCTTGCCTCAGCCTCCTGAGTTGCCACTGCACCAGACTTACTTTTTAATTTTGAGATAGGGTATTGCTAAGTTGCTGAGGCTGGCCTCAAACTTGTGATCCTCTTGCTTCAACCTCCTGAGTCACTGGGTTTACACACGTGCACCACTACACCCAGATTGTTTTTCTAAAGAAATGGAGTCTAGTTATGTTGCCCAAGATGTTTGCAAATTTCTGGGCTCAAGTGATCTTCTGGCCTCAGACTTCTGAGGAACTAGGGACTGTATGTGTGCACTACCATGGCCATCACATTTTTTGTGTGTGTTCAATATAGTGCTTAGAATAATAAGTGCAATGAAGGCAGCAGATACTTGTGTAGTCCATGCTGAACTTTCCATGTAAAGTTCTCAAACCTGACAAAGATCCAGAAAACTCACTCTGCTTTGTCATCTCTCATAACTAGTGACTTACCGTGCATAATCCTGCGGGGAGATCAGAAACTTCTCTTTCATCTGGATCTCAGCCTTGTTCTCCCACCAGAATTTGTTGGTTGCTTTCTTGTGCTCTGGGCTGAGAATGGATAGGATGACTAATCTCAACTATAGATTATAAAATAGTACTCAGGTATCTAAGTATTAGGTAAAGATTGCAAACTGACATCTGGTTTCTGCCATGGGCAAGGCAGAGAGACATACCATTACCACTCTTCAAGATCTTCAGTCTAACTTTTTCCCAAGAAACTGTGATTTGACGACCGGCGATGAGCAAGCTAATTTCCCAGCTAGACCATCCACACCAGTGGAACCATGACAGCCACTGGATCCCTCCATAGTCCCAAGGCTGGCAATGCTTGTGACTCAATCCATCTGTCCGATCAAATCACAAAGCGTCCTTCCTCTCCCCTCCCTCCTACACTTGTATGCATACATGTCAACAAAGGCTCCTGGCCGGGCTCTCACCTGGCCAGATGCTCCAGCAGAGCCCCGTGCAGCACCGTCAGGTTCCCGTGGCTTAGGTGTTTCCACACCTCACAGCCGCAACACAGGCACCAGCAACATCGGTCGTGCTCGGGCACATAACGCTCCACCTGCGCGGCGCGGATGGACTTTCTGGCAGCCTCCACCTGCGGAGGACAGGCCAGGTAGAACTCCGAAAGAGACCCCCCAAATCGCAGCCCTTCAGACCCCGGCTGCACTGCCCCGCATCCCTCCAGGTCTGCTCCGCACCTGGAGCAGGAACCGCTCCAAAGCCCCCTTCAGCTGCCGCTGGTGCTTGCGACTGTAGACGTGTCCGCGACCACAAAAGAAGGTCTGGCGGCACAAAAGACAGCGCTGCGGCGGCGCCATGGGCCCAGGACCCGGGATCCCAGATACTTGCAGCCAATCCCTCGCCATCCGCTGACCCCCGACCCTTGACCCCTCGGGGCGGAGCGAACCCGGAGCTCCTGAGGCCCCCAGCGGCCGGCAAGCGCCACTACAAATCGGTCTGCGGCTGCGCAGACGGTTCATCTGCCGCAGTCGCCAGGTGCTGCGCGGCCGACGGAAGTCCGCATGCTGCTCCCCAGGTGTGCGGAAGGAGTGCACGCTGCTTAGCACCGCGGACCACATCCGTCTCGTAACAATGACTGATATTTACAGGTGTGTGCGGGGCTTTGCGTTAGTTATCTCACTGAATCCTCCCGTCGACGCCAGGCGGTGTGTCACCACTGGCACTGTACCAGAAAGCTGAGGCAGGAAGGAGATAGGGAATGCTGTGGAAGTTTGCGTGAGTGTTAAACGGTGTCCGTGCTCCTCAGTAGGGCAGGCTGCAGGGGACACCTGGAGGTGACCGTGATCGCACACCTAATCACGGTCACCGCACACGGTGTTCTGAACACTTCTGTAGAGAGGAAGCAATAAAGTACGCAGGATCACTGCCGAGGATTAGCAGGCGTTTTTAGCAGGTGAAGGTGCTGCTCTGGTAGATTTTTTTGGTACCGGCGATTGAACCAGGGGCGCTTAACCACTGAGGCACATCCCCAGCCCTCCAGGGTCTCACTAAGTTTCGTAGGGCCTAAGTTGCTGCGGCTGGCTTTGTATTTGGAATCCTCCTGCCTCGGCCTCCAGAACCTCTGGGATTACAGGTGTGCTCCTCCGTGCCCAGCTGCACTAGTAGAATTTTACTGATTCTTTGCAAGGTACTTCTTCCGGAATCAACAGCCTCCCTGTTTGCCCTGCTTCTGTAAACTTAGGGCCTAAGGTGGATTGTCCCTTTAAAGGCCTAAAATCTCCATGCTGCTCCACAAAACCTGGAATTTAGCCCAGACCATGCTTACAGAATATGCTGGACCAGGGTCCCAGATTTCTCTTGGAATTTGTTGCAAGTTCTCGTGAGAAACATGAGAAAACATGCTTGCGGAGCTGAGCATGGTCAACTCTGCAGAAGTCAGGCCCAGACAGTAGACGGCTCCCCTGTGACTTGTTTTTTTCTTAAAGAGAGAGAGGGACAGTGAGAGAGAATCAATTATTTTTTTTTAAGAGAGAGGGACAGTGAGAGAAAGAGAGAATCAACTTTACTCATGTGGCCTTCCTTGCTCCAACACTTGGTTGTGCATATGGTGCTGGGGTTCGTACTAGCATCCTTGCACATGTGAGGCAAGTGCCATAACCACTGAGTCACCGCTCCAGCCCTGAGAATCAATTTTTATTTAGCTTTTCATGTGGCTTTCATTCCTTCATCACTTCGTTGTGTATGTGATCCTGGGGTTCAAACTCCTGTCCTGTGCATGGCAGGCAAGTGCCATAACTGCTGAGCCACCGCTCCAGCCCCTCCCCTGTGACTCTTGCCTCCTTGTTGGAACTGCCCTTTAGACTATAACTTCTGCCAGGCATGGTTCTGTTTTTCATTTTTTTTTTCCCTTTTGGTGTTGGAGATTGAAACCGTACCTTGAACATGGAAAGCATGTGTCCTACTGCTGAGCTGCACTTTCAGCCCCAGATGTGGCTCATTTACATGACCTTTGTAACAAATTCTTTGAGCTCCCATCATTCCCTGGGCAGGGTCTGTCCTGAATCTTGTCCTCCAAAATTGCTCTCTGAATCCAAACTGAAGTTCTGCCCTGACTACAACCTTCCATCCTCCCAGGTGGACTTGTCTTCAACCCAGACTTTAAGTGCAGGGAGAGCTCCATTCCTGAAGAAGACTCCTCTTCTCATCCTTTCACTCTTATTTAACATCTGCCTGCTGCCAGATGCTTTACTCTAGGTGGTAGTTTTCTAAGTGTGGCCCCTCAGGCCCACAGCTTGTTAGCAAAGCAGGATCTTGGCAGACCTACTGAATCAGAAGCTCTGGGGGTGGGCCCAGCCATGTATGGTTTAATGAATCTCTTCAGGGGATTCTGATGTCTGCTCAAGTTTGAGAAGCTGGACAGACTCTTAGCTCATGGCTTCGGTTCATCCACTGGATCCCAGGGTTTTTTTTTTTTTTTTTTGGAATCAGGTATTGAACCCAGCAGAGCTTAACCTTTGAGGTACATCCCTAGCCCCGCCCTTTTTTTAAATTGTAAGTTTTTTGTTTGTTTTTTTTTTAAGAGAAGGACAGTGCAAGAGGAGAGATAGATCAAGAGAATCAATTTTTATTGAGTTTTTCACGTGGCTTTCATTGCTCTGACACTTATGTATGTGGGTGCTGGGGTTTGAACCCGTGTACTTGCGTTTGCCAGGCAAGTGCTGTAACCACCAAGCCACCGCTCCAGCCCCTATCCCTAGCCCTTTTTATTTTTTTAGTGAGACAGGGTCTCACTAAGTTGCTGAGGCTGGCTTTGAACTTGTAGTTAGCCTTACTTAGCCTCCTGAGTTCCTGGGATTAGAGGCATGTGCCACCCACCTACCACCCCCAACTCCAGGGATGTAATATAACTCTTCTAAGGCAACTTTTTTGTTTTTGTTTTTTGGTAATGGGGATTGAACCCAGGGGCACTCTACCACTGAGCTATGTCCCCAGTTTTTATTATTTTTTTTTATTTTTACTTTTTTTAAAGAGAGAGGGACGGTAAGAGAAAGAGAGAAACAATTATTTAGTTTTTCATATGGCCTTTGTTGCTCCGTGACTTCGTTGTGTACTTGGTGCTGGGGTTCAAATTTGCATACTCAATGAATGCCGAGCAAGCCCTGTAACTGCCAAGCCACCACTCCAGGCCCTCTCCCTCCCAGTTTTTATTTTGAGACAGGGTTCTCACTAAGTTGCAGTGGCTGGCCTTGACTTTATCATCCTCCTACCTAAGTCTCCTGAGTCACTGGGGTTATAAATGTGAGCTAACACACCTGTCTCAAGGCAGCATCTTCACTTACCCTTCAAACCCTAACCCTCCATCAGGCAGGTGCACGTCTCCATCATTTGTTCCAAAGCTGCTCAGGTTGAGCGTGTAGCTCAGTGGTAGGGCACTTGACTAGCATGAGTAAGACTCTTGGTTTGTTCTGCACAGCTGAGCTGCTCAGAGTCATTTACAAAATTTGCTTTGACTACTAACCCTCTGAAATTTGGCTCATGAAAAGGTCCTTACAGTTGTCCAGCAAAAGTGTGCGGCTGTCATCTGAACTTGGCCTGTGTGAACATCTTTCTCTTCATGACATCCCCTAGTTCATCCTCCCAGTGAATGCTATCACCAAGCTAAAGCCTGGAGGTTTGGGGTGAAGTTCTCCTGGACATGCCCTTTTACTCAACCTACAAATTCACTGGATTTCTGAGACATTTAAAGCCTATCTTCTGGGGTTGGGGATTTAGTTCAGTGGCAGAGCACTTGCCTAGCATGCGTAAGGCCCTGAGTTCGGTCCTCAGCCCTGAAAAAACAAACAAACAAACAACAACAACAAAAGCCTATCTTCCTCCCTGCCCCCAGTAGTTGGGATTGAATCTTGGAGTGCTTTACTACTGAGCTACATCTCCAGTTCCCTCCTTTTTTCCCCTATGAACCAGTATTTTTGTTTTAATAGAGAAAGGGATAGTGAGGAGAAAGAATCACTTTTATTTAGCTTTTCATGTGACTTTTGTTGCTCTGACACTTCATTGTGTTTGTGGGTGCTGGGAATCAAACCTGCGTCCTCACACATGCAAGGCAAGCGCTGTAACCGCTGAGCCACCACTCCAGCCCCTATAAACCAGTATCTTGAAACAGGGTTTTGCTAAGTTGCTGAGGCTGGCTTTGAACTTGTGATCCTCCTGCCTCAGCCTCCCAAGTCACTGGGATTACAGATGTGTCCTTTTTGTGACTAGTGAAAGCATATATCATTTCAGTTCCCTTCCTTTCTCACTGGGATTCATGTAAACTCTAATTAGTTTCTAAGTGTCTGTCTGGTTCTAGCTCTACTTATCCTGCATACTCCAGGCTTAAGAAAATCCCCCAAATCACTTTCCTGATTAGCTTAGTTTAATACTTCCCAGTTGCCTTCGGGACAAACCTAAACATCCTCAGCATTCCCCAGCATGCCATTCAACGCCTCTCATCATAGGATTCCCAGCTTGCTTGGCTCTTCCCCTCTCTTCCCATGACCTCCTACACATGTCTTTCAGGCACTATTCCAATAGTTCTGTTGCTCCTATGCATTTTAGCATCTCTAGTCCTCAGTTCTCTCCGTCTGGAATTTACTTCTTTCTAGTTCTGCCTCATAAATTCTTTGTATTCTGTAAGTCTCTGAGCTAGACTGCAATTTCTGAGAAACTAGTGGCTTTTTCTGGCACTTGGTAATCTCAATCAATACTAACTACAAGAATGAAATGTCATTTTTTTTCACTAAAGAATCAATTTTATTTATTTTTTCATCTGGGTCTTGTTTTTTTGACACTTTGTTGTGTACGTGGTGCTGGGTCGAACTTGCATCCTCATGCATGGCAGGCAAGTGCTATAATATTTAGTTTTTCACATGGCCTAGTTGCTCCAACACTTAGTTGTGTACATGGTGCTGGGGTTTGAACCCGCGTCTTCGTGCTTGCCAGGCAAGCGCCGAAACCGCTAAGCCACCACTCCAGCCCATACCCCTTTTTTAATAGCCTTTAAGAGTTGTATTATTGGGCTGGAGTGCTGGGTTAGCAGTTGGAACACTTGCCTGGCATGCACAAGGACCTGGGGCACCACATACACAACCACGTGACAGAGAAACAAAGGCCAGATGGAAAGATAAATAAAATTGATTCTCATTTTCCCTCTCTCTCTCACTCTCTCCACTCTCTCTTTAAAAAAAAAAAAAAAAGTCGTATTATTATTAATAATAACTATTAAAGTGCTGGGGATTGATCCCAGGGCCTCACACATGCTCGACAGGCACTTGACCTCTGACTTACACCCTAGCTCCAGAATTGTTTTCATGATTCCAGGGTCTTTTGTTCCTGCTGTCATCATTTTTGTTTATTAGTTGAAAGCCCAATAGTTGAAAAGTTCCTCAAGTACATGGATTGTGTTGTATTTGTGCCTGACTCCCAAGAGTGACCATATCGTTGTCCTCTAGGTATGTTTGCCAAATTAAGTTAATACCATCCAAACAGGCAGCCTGAGGTTCAGATGTCCCATAGTGCCATTGGGCTAGCACATTTTACCTTTTCTGGGGGCAGGGTACTGGGGATTGAATTCAGAAGCACTTTACCACTAAGCTATATCCCTAGCACTTTTAATTTTTTATTTTAAGACAGGTTCCCACTAAATTGCTTAGGGCCTCAATAAATTGCTATGGCCAGTCTCAAATTTGTGATCCTCATGCCTCAGCCTCCCAAGCATGTGGTACTTTTTATCATTTTTGTTTGATTTTATTTTTTAAAGAGAGAATCAACTTTATTTATGTTTTCATCTGGGTTTTGTTTTTCTGACACCCAGTGGTGTATGTGGTGCTGGGGTTTGAACCTGTGTCCTCACTCATGCCAGGCAAGTGCTCCAACAACTGAGCAAGCACTCCAACCGCTGAGCCACAAATCCGAGCCACAAATCCTTCTCATAACCTAGAAAAACCTACGAGCTCCAGTCCCTGGAAGACCCAGCTTTGCCCTGGACCCTGCTTTCTATGTTCTGTCCTCCATGGTCTTATCTTTTTTCCCCTTTCCTTTCCTTTTCTTTCTTTTCTTTTTTTTTTCTTGGGGGGTGGGTGGTGGGTAGCAGGGATTGAACCCAGGAGTCTTTGACTAGTGAGCCACATCTCCAGTACTTTTTATTTTTTATTTTGAGATAGGGTCTTGCTAAATTGCTTAGGGCCTCACTAAGTTTCTGAGGCTGGCTTTGAACTTGTGATCCTCCTGCCTCAGTCTCCCAAGTCTCTGGGACGACAGGCTTGCACCACTATGTCTGGCTTATCCCATCCTCTTAATAGACCAGGGCATTGTCCATTCTGTTCCATCTACTAAGCCCAGCATGGTGACATGTGCCTGTAGTCCTAGCTACTCTGGAGGCTGAGGTAGGAGGATTACGTGAGCTCAGGAGCTCAGAGCCAGTATGGCCAACATAATGAGAATCTTTAAAAAAAAAAAAAAAAAAAAAAGTCACTCTCCTTCTTGTTCGTTAGCCTGGCTAACCTCCACTCACTATATAGGTCTTGATTAAAATGTCACTTTCTTCGAAAGGTCTTTCCTCATGTGTCCTCCAATCTAAGTTAGATGCCTGTTTCACTTTTTTTCACACTAACCTGATCTTTACCTTGCTAATATTTATTGCCATTGTACATTGTACATAATTATTGTATTGCTTCAATACATCTTTCCATCAGGACTGAAAACTTTATGAGGAAGAAATTATTTTGGATTTCACTGTATCCCTAATACCTGGCATAAGGCCTGACCAACTGGTACAATAGTCCCCCTTATCTTCAGGGGACCTGTTTCAAAACATGCTGGAGCCCTATAAGAGCTATTGTTATTTTTTCCTATATATACATATCTATGATAAAGTTTATACTTTAGGCACAGTATTGTTAACAATAAATTATTAATAATAAAAATAGGGGGCTGGAGCTGTGGCTCAGCGGTTACAGTGCTTGCCTGGCATGTGAAAGGACCTGGGTTCAAAAACCAGCACCACATACACATCTAAGTGTCAGAAAAACAAAATTCAGATGAAAAAATAAAGTTGATTCCCCGCCCCCTTAAAAAAAAAATAAAAGTAGAACAGGGGCTGGAGCAGTGCCTCAGTGGTTATGGTGCTAGCCTGGCATGCATGAGGACCCAAATTTGAACCCCAGCACCACATATACAACACAGTGTCAACACATATACAACACATATACAGCAAGGGCTACATGCAAAACTAAATAAGATTATAAATAAATAAAAAAGTAGAACAATTATAACAATATTATCTACTAAAAGTTATGTGAATGTGGCCTTATTTTTTTATTTCTTTTGTTTTTTTAAGAGAGAGAAGGACAGTGAGAGAGAGAGAGAGAGAGAGACAGAATCAATTTTTATTGAGTTTTTCACATGGCTTTCATTGCTATGACACTTAGCAGTGTACATGGGTGCTGGGGTTTGAACCCGTGTACTTGCGCATGCCAGGCAAGCGCCATAACCACCGAGCCACCGCTCCAGCCCCAGCCTTATTCTTTTAAAATTTTAATTTAATTTATTTCCAACTTACAATCCATTTATCTGGACCTAACCCCGATATAAGTCAAGAACCATCTGTAGTCTCTCTTTTCCCATCTGGTCCCTGCTCTCCCTGACCTCCTCAGCCTTCACCTCTGCCTTCTTGACTATCAGCAGAGCAGGACTGGCTTAACGCACTTCAGAGAGAAGTTCTAGCTGTCTTCCAAACTTGGAAAACAACCAGTCTTCTGTGAGAATCCTTCCCCAGCTCCTCCAGCCAGAGCTAATTGCTCTTTTCTCTATGCTTTCAGAGAATACGGAATCTGCTGGTTAAGGAAGTGACTATTCATAGCAAACAGCGCAGCCTCATTACCTAACAGGCCCCATGCTAGGTTCTGGGGGTTGGGATGAGAACATCCCTTGTTCCTTTGTGTTCACTTCCCAGGTTGCCAGCAGCACTGAAAGGGAGCCGCTGTGGGGTGGAGCTTGTACTTTATATGATGCTTGGCTCAGTGGTTCTCTATCCCATCAGTCTTTACTTTCCTGAAGTGAATATTACTGATGAAATAACCTATCTACACATGTAACTTTCGAAAGCTCACTATAATGCTCTAACCATAATATAACAAAAATAAAAGGAGAAATATTGATGATAAAGTATATTACAATAAATCAACCGTAGTTGAAAACAAGAGGTCGTTGGAAACTTGCACACACTTAAGGCCAATAGCTTAAAGTAAAGATACTATTCAAATAAACACTGAAAATGCTTTTCTTTATACTCACTACCTTGAAATAAGAGCTAAATAAGTATATTTATTTATAGGATCCCTCTGAATGCAACAGATTCACACACCCATTGATATAGACGTGTACTGTTGTTGACTTAAATGCCAGAGCAACATTGCAAAGTGGGAAACAACTCTCTCTCTCTCTCTCTTTTTTTCTTCCTGGTACTGGGGATTGAACCCAGAGGTGCTTAACCACCAAGCCACATCTCTGGACCTTTTTATTAATTTATTTATTTTTTATTTTGAGATAGGTTCTTGCTAAGTTGCTAGGGACTGGCTTTGAACTTGTGATCCTCCTTTCTCAGCCTCCTGAGTTGCTGGGATTTGCAGATATTTGCCACCATGCCTGGCAGGAAAAAACTCTTGATAAATTTTCAACCCACCCCAAAAAATACCATCTTCATTTTATATAATAGTTCATTCCTGGAAAATTCAGTGTGTGCATCATATTAAAATGAGGCCACAGCTGAATGTAGTGGCACATGTGTGTTATCCCAGGGATGCTGGAGGTTGAGGCAGAAGGATCATAAATTTGAAGCCAGTCTGAGCAACTTAGCAAGACCTTGTCACAAAATAAAAAAATAAAAAGGACTGGGGATGTAGCTCAATGATAAAGTGTCTCTGACTGGGTTCAATACCTAGTACAGCAGAAATTAATAAATAAAATGAAATAAATTTAAAAAGAAAAAAATGACACCTCAAATATTTTCTGTTTAGGTATAAAACCAAGTCAGGTTCTTGGCTCAGCCCATTATGTGATCTGGGGGTAAGGCATTGCTTCCTGCACTGAGGATATCTGACACCACTCTGAACCCCCAAATGTTTTTTTTCTTATGGCATTTTTTTTTATTGATGCATTATAGTTCTACCCATTGAAGGGGTTTGTTGTTACACTTTCATAAATGCACACATCATATATCCCCCCACTACTCTCCTCCCACCTCCCCATCCATGCCCCATCAATCCCTAGTCTTTGAGGCTGCCCACTGTTTGATTGGTAATCCATGTTTGATGAGACTATTGTCTCAACTTATTGTTCTCTCACTCTTTCCTATATTGTACTTTAGCTTCCACATATGAGAAAAATCATCCAGCCCTCGAGTCTCTGGGTTTGGCTTATTTCACTCAGTGTGATTTTCTCCATTTCCATCCATTTACCAGCAAAGGCGAGGATTTCATTTTTTTAAATTGATGAATAGAACTCCATTGTGTGTGTGTGTATATATCTATATGCTACAGTTTCTTGATCCTTTCATCCAATGATGAGCATCTGGGTTGATTCCATAATTCAGCTATTGTGAATTGTGCTGCTATAAACATTGGTGTAGCTGTGTCGCTGTAGTGTGCTGAATTTACATTTTCTGGGAAAATACTCAGGAGTAGGATAGCGGAGTCATATGATGAATCAGTTTTATTTATTTTTTCATCTGGTTTAAGGTTTTCCAACACTTGGTAGTAGTTATGGAGCTGGGATTCGAATCCAGGTCCTCACGCATGCCACGCACACGCTTTACCACTGAGCCACCGCTCCAGCCCCTGAATTCCCAAATCTTTGTGGCAACCACTGCACCCCTTGCAGTCAGTGCAGTTCCCAGTGAGAGCCTTAGCCTTCCACTGTTAAGTTTCTGGTGCATCCTTGGAAATAAATGAACTGGAGTCAAGGTGTAGTGGTGGGGAAAGTGCAAACAGTGGCAATGGAAGCCAGTGTGGTGGTGCAGACCTGTAATCGCAGAGCCTTGGAAAGCTGAGATAGGAGGTCCCAAGTTTGAGACCAACTTTGGTAACTTAGTGAGATCCTATCGCAAAAGTAAAAAATAAAAAAACACTGAGTGGTGGTTCAGTGGAAAGGATCCTGGGATTCACCCCAGACACCCCTGCCCCAAAAAAATGATGGTGTTGGAGAGGTGATGGGGTAAGCATTTTGTCTGTCACAGAAATGTGCAAAGCAAGCCAACTGAGGCCTTTCTTCAAAGGAGCATATTTTGGTCTAGGAGTGCATGGACTGTGCTTTTCAGGAGTATCAGATGTTTCAGAGATCAGGGAGGAGACAGTTGGATTTCACAGTGAGCCAGATTGTAAGGGATCAAGGCATGGTGGGTGGGTGGGAAGTGAAGGTTACCCCTTCTTATGGTTTATATATGAGGGTGTCCCTCAAAAGCTCATGTGAGAAATGCAAGAAAGTTTAGAGGAGAATTGATTGGGATAGGGGGCCTTAACCTAACCACTGTATTAATCCACTAATAGGAATTAACCAAGTGGTAACTGCAGGCAGATAGGGTGTGGCTGGAGATGGTGGGTTTCTGGGGGAGTCCCTTTGGGGTTTATATTTTGTCCTTGGTGAGTGAGAGTCTCTCTCTGCTTCTTCTTTTATTTATTTATTTTTTATTTTATTTTTTAACAGAGAAGGACAGAGAGAGGGAGAGAGAGAGACGGAGAGAATCAACCTTTATTGAGCCTTTCACATGGCTTTCGTTGCTACCACACTCAGCCGTGCACATGGGTGCTGGGGCCTGAACCCGTGCACCCATGCTTGCCGGGCAAGCACCACAACTACTGAGCCACCGCTCCAGCCCCCTTTTTCTTTTTTTTTAAAGAGAAAGGGACAATGAGAGAGAGAGAGACAGACAGACAGACAAAGAGAATCAGTTTTATTTAGTTTTTCACGTTGCCTGTGTTGCTCTGACACTTTGTTGTATACATGGTGCTGGGGTTCGAACCCACGGACTCAACGCTGGCAAGACAAGCACCATAACGGCTAAGCCACCACTCCAGCCCCCTCTCTCTGCTTCTTTTTTATTTTATTTTATTTTATTTTATTTTATTTATTTTAAAGAGAGAAGGACAGTGAGAGAGGGAAAGAGAGAATCAATTTTATTTAGGTTTTCAGGTGGCTTTCATTGCTCTGACACTTTGTTGTATACGTGGTGCTGGGGTTTGAACTTGCATCCCTGCACATGCCAGGCAAGTGCCATAACTACTGAGCCCACTGCTCCAGTCCCTTATTTATTTATTTTTGCCCTAGGTATTGAACTCAGGGGCGCTTAACCACTGAGCCACATCCCCAGCACCTTTTTTACTTTGAGAAAGGTTTTGCTAAGTTGTTTAGGGCCTTACTAAGTTGCTGAGACTGGCTTTGAACTTGCGAACTTCCTGTCTCAGCCTCCTGAGTTGCTGGGATTACAGGAATGCACCACTGTGCCTAGCTTCTCTCTGCTGTTTCTTCTTTTTGGCTTTTCTTTCTTTCTTTCTTTTTTTTTTTTTTTAAAGAGAGAGGGACAGTGAGAGAGACAGAGAAAGAGAGAAACAACTTTATTTAGTTTTTCACATGGCCTTCGTTGCTCCAACACTTAGTTGTGTGTGTGGTGCCGGGGTTTGAACCCAGGTCTTGCGCTTGTCAGGCAAGTGACAAAACCGCTGAGCCACCGCTCCAACCCCTTCTTTTCTTTTTTTTAATAGAGAGGGGGACAGTGAAAGAGAGAGAGAATTAGTTTTTCACGTGGCTTTCGTTGCTCAGAGACTCTGTTGTGTACATGGTGCTGAGGTTTGAACTCACCCACTCATGCATGCCGGGCCAGCACCGTAACTGCCGAGCCACTGCTCCAGCCCTTCTGTCTGCTTCTTAACTGTCATGTCCTGTGATGCTTTCCTCCAGTACACACTTCTGCCATGATGTTCTGCCTCGCTTTGAGCTCAGAGCAATGGAGTCAGCTGTCTATGGACTGAGACTTCTCAAACTTTGAGCGCCAAATAAATGCCATCCCTTCTAAAATTGTTCTTGTCAGGTCTTTTGGTCACAACAACAAAATAGCTGACTAAAATATAATGGCCATCAGACTCCAAGACAGAAGGAGAATAATGGTACCTATTCCTTAAAGTGGCTGAATGGATTAAATCTGCAGATGTGCATGGAAGAATGTCTGGTCTGATTGTCAGCAGTCCATAAATGTTAGTGCATCAAACTATGTCCTTTCCTTCTCTTATTTTGTTCTCATATCAAATCTCCTGTGTATCCCCATTTTGCATCTCAGGAAAACAGGTTTAGAAATGTTAAGAAAACTTGTGCTAAATGCAACCCAGCTTGGTTCAGGACAAGCTGTCTGTAGAGGGAGCTGGAATGGGAGTCAAAGATAAAAAATAAGGGTTGCTAAGCAACAGGAAGGTCCAGGCTACCAATAAGAGTTGTCAAGGACTAAAAGTAGGTCCAGGCCATTACATTCACCCACCTCCTGGAACACGGAGAAGACTCCTTACTGTCACAGCCAGCCCTCTAATCCCCACCAAGAAGCTGCAGTGGAGCAGCGGCCTGGGTGGGTGTGGGTTGGAGGGCCAGTGGCCAGCATGCGTTGCAGTCACGCAGAGTCTGCCACACCAGTGCCAACCTGAGGTGCAGTGAGCCACCTCCCAGCCCACCCACCTGTCACTCTGTGATGGCCTCCCTGGGGTGGGTGTGGATGCCTGCTACTCACAGCACTGTAGCTCAGAGCTCCAGAGCATCCACAATCCAATGACCTCAACCTTCTTCTTCCCCATGGGAAAACAGAAGTGGGGCAGACCTGAGTGTTCATACTTTTCCAAACTCTGATTAGCATAAATTTGGACCAATAGCACTGACCCAAGTGTTATATAATGTCTAGACCAGGACACTCAAGCAGTAACCCCTGTTGGGTCCTCTCTTGCCCTGTGGGAGTTCTGTTTATATTCACAGTTGAATAAATCTTACTTATCGTTTGTGGATTTCATTCTTTGAATTTGTGAGATAAGAACCCATAAAGAGGGGCTGGAGCAGTGGCTCAGCAGTTACAATGCTTACTTGGCATGCTTGAGGGCATGGATTCGAACCCCAGCACCATGTACACAACGAAATGTTGGAGCAACGAAATCCATATAAAAAATTAGATAAAATTGAATCTCTCTTTCTCTCTCTCTCTCTTGCTGTCCCTTTCTCTCTCTTAAAAAAAAAAAAAAAAAAAAGAACCCAGAAAGAAGAAACTGACATGAGCTGCTGGTGCCTGTTGCAATACTGAAGGCCACAGCCTGCCATTAAGAACTGCAACACATTTCTTGGCTGCAGAGGCCTGCAGCTTAGGCAGACCCCACCCGCCAGCAGAAGCAGAGGAATTCATTTCAGTAATGAAATAGAGACTTAGAGGGACTGCCTTTGCTAAAAGCTATGACTCCTCACTTGGGCCTGTAGATGCCTCATGGATAACTAAAAACAGAATAAGGCTTGGCATCTCTGTATTTATTTTGCATTTGTCTTCAAATCCCGGCTTACTTTGCACATTTGCAGAGATATATCCCCATCCCTTTTCATTTATTTATTCATTTAAGGAAAGAGAGGGACAGTGAGAATCAATTTTATTTAGTGTTTCATTTGGGTTTTGTTGCTCCAACGCTTAGTTGTGTACGTGGTGCTGGGGTTTGAACCCGGGTCCTCGTGCTTGCCAGGCGAGCCCCGTAACTGTTGAGTCACCACTTTTTGTTTTTTTTGAGACAAGGTCTTGCCAAGTTGTGAAGCAACTGAAGCTGGTCTTCAACTTTGCGATCCTCCTGCCTCAGGCTCCCAAGTCACTACAATTATAGGTGTGCCATAGTGCCTGGTGTTATGTAAAGGTTATTACCTCTAAATTTACCTGTCCTCTCTTGTTCCTCTTAAAGACTGAGGCATATTTGCAGCACCCTGTTTTAGACCTCTGGAGAGGCACCTAAAAGTCTTGAGTTATTGCCCTACGCAGTGGAGCCTTACAGACATCATCCCATGTGGGACTGCCCTCCTAAGCAGGAGCCAGCATCTCACGAGAATTGAGTTGCTACGTTCTGGGATCACAGGTCTGGTAAGTGTCCTGAGCATCAAGTGGAAATTGCTCCCCTCAAGTAATAAAGGCTTCTCTGGGGCCACCTTACAGAACCAGAACTGCAATAATGATCAATCAGACCAGTTTGGCCAAAACTGTTTAATTATGCAGACCTCTCACCCCCTGCCCCAATTCTTCCTCTATTTAAACTTAAAGCTCCTGTCAGCACCCTGAAGACAGGACTGAGATGCTGGATCTCATTTTGCCTTCCCAGTGTGGTCATGTTGACTAAAGATCTTCTCCTGCTTTTCAACTTCCCCTTTTCTGCTTGTTTTTGGGGAAGTGGGTGGACCTGGTATGTTGAGGCCCCCAACAAAGTCAGGCCTGGCAAGACTAAGAAAGAGGCCTCATTGGCTCATTTTCCTGATCAGAACAGTGAGGCTCAAAGAGAAGGGGCCTTCCAAGAGGTAGGTTCTTGTGGAATGAGGAGGCAAGAGCTACCTCAGAGTGGATACCCAGTGAGGAGGAAGGGAGGTGAGAGGAGGAGGTGAGACCTGACAAATTCAACATGCCCCAAATTAGCTCCGTGTTCGAGCTCTTCTTTGAACTGTATCCCTTACCATCCAAGCCACAACTGGCTTACACTGCTACCTCTTCCTATTCATACTAAGCAGCAGATTCTACTTTCCGGAACTTTGAACTTCCTAGAACTTTGAAATCTACCCCTCCCCTTTTATTTGGCACGGTATTGGGAACTGAATCCAGGGCTGCTTTACCATTGAGCTACATCCCCAGCCCTTTTTGTTATTTTTTTGATACAGCGCAAAGTTGCTGAAGCTGGCCTTGAATTTGTGATCTTCCTGCCTCAGCCTCTCCTACAGATGGGAGTGTAGGTGTGTGCCACTGCACTATTTTCTCTTAGAGGAGCCCCTTCTACTGGCTCATTCCATCAGCTTCTATTTGGTCCTCATTTCAAGTCTCACCCCTTTTCTGTTCGTCATCCACAACATAGTGGGGTGCTTTAACCTCACACATGAACACCAGGGAGCTGCTTAGCTCATCTGTGGGGGAACTCACTGTCCCCTACCTTCACTAGCTGATAAGGAATTTGGCCCCTGCCTACCTGTGCAGCCTGCTTCCATCCCCCCTTCTCTGTGCATCCCATCTGTGGGGTGTGTGGATACATCTTTTTTTTTTTTTTTTTTTTTTTTTGAGACAAGATCTCAGGATATTGCCTTAGTGGTCTTAAATTCCTGGGCTCCAGTGATCCTCCCACTTCATCTTGCCTAGGCTAGGACAACAGACATGGGTCACTGCTGGGCCAGATACCCGACTAGTTATTCATCTCCTTCCTTCCCAGACATCCTTTAAGACAACTCAAACACTATCTCCTCACTACTAGGGAGCTGATTCCTTGTTTCTAAAACTAGGAAATAAACTGAATTGAGCACTTCTTTCGCCTTTGTACAGACTGCACCTCAGGATAAGTAAACTCTGAATGAGAGATTTTTCTATAGAAATATTTTAGCTAATAAGTTAATAGGGAAAATACAACCAGTATTCAGACAAAATTAAGGAACTTTTTTTTTTTTTAAGAGAGAGAGACAGTGAGAGAGAGAATCAATTTCATTTAGTCCTTCATGTGGCTTTTGTTGCTCCGACACTTTGTTGTTACATGGTGCTGGGGCCTGAACCTGCATTCTTGTGCATGCCATGCAAGCACTGGAACGACTGAGCCACCTCTCCAGCCCTGGAACTTAACTTTTTTAGATGTGCTAATGAAATTATGTCAGTCTTTTTTTTTTTT
>PVKS010039592.1:0-17155 GCA_004027875.1 Aplodontia rufa | reverse complement strand
AAAACAAAACCACAAATAATCCAATCAATAAAATGGGCCAAAGAGCTAAATAGAAACTTCTCAAAAGAGGAAATCAAGCAAGCCAATGAGTACATGAGAGTGTTCTAAATCACTAGCAATCAGAGAAATGCCAATCAGACTCCAGTCAGATTGGCAAAGATGAAGAATATAAATAATAACAGATGGTGGAGAGGTTGTGGGGAGATAGGAACACTAGCATACTCTTGGTGGAACTGCAGACTGGTACAGCCACTCTGTGGAGCAGTGTGGAGATGCTTCAAAAAATTAAAGATGGATCCAACAAATGATCCAGCTATCCCTCTTCTGGGTATTTTCCCAGAGGAGTTAGAATCAGCACATTACAGCGACACAGCAAAATCTATGTTCATAGCAGCTCAATTTACTATAGCTAAATTATGGAACCCACCTTGATGCCCCTCACTGGATGAATGGATCTAAAAAATGTGGTATATGTATACCATGGAATTCTACTCAGCAATTAAAAACAATGATATGGGAGCCTTTGAAGGTAAATGGTTGGCAAAGGAAGAAATCATGCTGAGCAAAATTAGCCAAACCAGAGACTCAATTTGAATGCTTTCCCTCATTTGTGGAGGCTGGAGCTAACCCCTGGTGCGGGTGAAAGTTTGTCAAACTTATGTATCAAACCAAGCAAAGGAGTCGCAACACATCATCTAGGGAAGCCATAGATTCGTGCAGTGGGGAAGGGGGAAGAGTAAGCAAGGCAGAGGAAAGAAGGAGGGAGGATAGGGAGGGATCTAGGGAGACCATCAACAGGGTAGCCTACTCTTTACTCCCTGAGAATCCAAATAATACTCATGCAATCATTGAATTCTAGAAAATCACAATCTAAGTATTTACATCACTTGAAGGGGCAAAGTATAGAAGAATCAAGAGACTGGGGTATGGGCGATGTGGGGCTAATTCTGGTTTAAGAACAAATGCATATCATATTGTTACTTTATGTGCATTTACTTGTAACTCAACTCCTTAATAAAAGACTTTAAAAAAAGAGATGGAGACAAATGCACATAACTCTGTAATTGGTAAAGCTGCTGCGGGGGCTGGAGCGGTGGCTCAGCTGGTTCGGCACTTGCCTGGCGTGCGTAAGGATTTGGGTTCGAACCCCAGCACCACTTAACACAACTAAGTGTTTGAGAAACAAGGACTAGTGGGCTGCAAAAGGATTTTGTCTTCATGTTTGCAGGGTGACCTTGCCTAGGGTGGATGTTTTGTGTTTATGTCCAGCAGAACAATCTACACCCCAGCCATGAGAATGAGGCCGCTGTGAAACACTGAAGCTTAAATGGGCCAGTCCGGCCAGTCCCAGGGTATCAGGAGATGTGTTTTTCTTTTCTAAAGTGTGGATGTTGTCGCTTCTGCAGCCAGAGGCCAGCAGCCTCTTTCTGTGACTCCAGATAAGGGAGAGGAGCTGTCCTCCAAATCATTGTGTCCCAGCTCTGGCTCCTAGAGGTGTGCACCTTCAGCCTGCACCCTTATGGGCCTTTGTGACGCTTGCCCCAATCTTTCATAGGTAACTCCGATCTGGCCTCAGAGGATAGCCTTGCTCTGTGTCTGACCTATAGACATTTTTCCTGGCCTTCGAGTGTTCTTAATACTTCATACCTCATTTGTACAAACTATTTGGAGTTGAAGGGGTGAATTTCAGTGTGAGCCACCTTGGTCTGGGAATAGCCAAGGGACTTTTCAAGACTTTCTCTGGGCTATAGTTTCCCGGCAAGTGGTACTGCCCAGCCATTTCCCATCATCAACGCGGCCCTTAATTGTTATTGCTACGTATTTTCTACATATTCTCAAGGATAGGCTAGAACATGCAGTCTGGGCGTCAGCTTTTCCTGTCTCTTAAATGCCATCGATAAATTATGACAAGCCAGCTCTGCTGGCATGCGCCTGTACCGAGGAGGCTGAGGCAGAGGGGGTGGTTGGACTTAGAGGCTCTCTTGGACAACACAATGAAACCCCATTTCGACAGGAGGAAGAGAGGGGGTGGGGTGGGGGAGCCCCGCAATATAACTGACTGGCTTTCCATCTAGCCTTTTGCCACATTTCAACAAACCAGACCAAGTTCTTGATTCAGTAGGAATAAACCTGCCTCTAATTTAGTCTTCTGATCTGGAGCACAGAAAGATGCAGAGTCCAAATACAGAGATAGTCTTCTCTCATTAACCTTCACGCCCTTGATGACTGAGCAGTCTGTTTTTGCGCAAGGCATGGCCTAAACCACACTGAGCAGGTGACAGCCACAGCAGTGCCTCTCTCTCAGTGCCCCATTGAAAAAGAGAATTCCAGGATGGGGAAAGTCTTCTATTCTTTCCATATGCACAATGATTTTACTGGGTCCCTCAAAAATAAGCAGGTCAAAGGGCAATTTGCACTCACGGGACTTGGGATAACTGTCAGAGGACTACTGCAGAGGAGGGAGACTCCGGGAACTGAGTCGACTCTGAGACCCACAAGGAGGACTATTCCAGGGCCCGGCAGGTCCTCTCATTCCCTGACTTCAGCCTCGCCTTCTCCCAGAACAAAGACAAGTTACATGACTACAAGGTGAGTCATTTATTGAAATGATAGAGAAAGCCCTTATTCATGTGGAGTTGCCCTGAGTGTGGCCAAGACAGAAATTTAGAGAAAGCCTTTGATTCTTGGTGAACTGGTGAATCTTCCTCGGTGATGAGGGAAGGTCCTGGGGATACGGGATGACACCTCATGTGATCGTGATGGAAATCAGGCCACAGAACTGTCATGAGACGACATGGCAATGAGGAAGGTGACGATGCTGGAGCCCAGGCGAGGAAGCATTTACTCCTCACTAAAGAGAACACAGAAACTCATCAGTCATTCCTAAGACTGAAGTAAGGACAAAGGGAAATTCTATTACAGAGAAAAGTAGTGAAGAAATCTGAATTCTAACTTATGCTACTTACTAGCCTAGGGTGAGGAAGAGTGTTGACTAGGGTTTTTTTGTTTTTTGTTTTTTTTCCTATTGCTAACCTTTCCCTAATTGAATGTATGAAAAATAGAAAGGAATTAATGAACGATCCTAGACTTGTTTCTGGAATTTTTCATGTAAGAAGATTTGATAAATTAAGGAATAATGACATAGGCCAGAGCTACTTCATAGTAAATGCTTACTTTAAACAAGTTGCTGAGATTTTACATACATTATCTGAAGGAAGCCCCCTAGATGAAACTCAGGGCCTGTCGTCCAGGTTGGAGGACAATGGGAAGGTCCGTCAGTCCCATTCCCAAATGAGAAGCCAAGACTGTGCAGAGTTCAAAGAAGATATTTTTACCCTACATTGGAGGGTGAATGCTCCTAGCCTTGGACGATGGACCACAAGCACAGATTCACGTCCATATGAATTTCATTTTCATACCCTGCTATTCTTTTTCCATCTCAAAGTCCAGTGCTCATAACCTTCAGCACATTGTCACTAACTGAGGCTTTTCCACCTGCATTACAGCCACATAGCCATGCTCTCAGGGACACATCATGGTTGCTTAGGTCATTTGCTCAAAAGCTCATAGTAAGGATTGGGTCCTGAATCAAGGTCATCCAACTCCGAATTTCATGCAAGTTGATCATACATACCTCGTTCTGCAACAGAGATCATTGGCAGGGGGAGAAAAAGTAAATTGGGTAGGATGGCTGTTCTTTCCCTGCCATCTGTGTGATCAGGCCTGGTGGCCATTGTCACAGCACATGGCCCAGTGTGTAGCACTAGATATGTAACACCAGTGGGCTTATAGACAGGACAGAAACCTCTCTATCTTATTGTTTTTATCGTCATCTTTGGGCAGAAGCCCTTAATGTTTTGGGAAGGTCCTGGTTCCTGGTCCACTCCTTCTGCACCAGGGTCGGAGATCACCTACCTGGAGACTTCAGACACTCCTCCATCTCGGGCCTCAATACAGCGGTCTGTAGAGGCAGAACAGAGCACGTGAGACACCAGACCCATTATATTTCCCTGAGAGAAACCAGACGATTCTTCAGGTTGGGACAAAGGAGGCGGGTTGCCTTCCCTTGGATTTCTCTCTTCCTGTGATACGGAGGAGGAGAAATCTAGAGGGCTCAACTCACCCACTTTGGTCAGGTCCAATACATTTTCCTCAACAATTCCATATTTTCCACAAAGTTTTATGAATTTATGCTTGAGCGTTGACCTCACATCTGGTGTTCGGCCTGTGGGAAGAGTGTATTGGGGACAGAGGTGAATGAGAGGCCAGGGCTCCAGAGGATGGGGAAATGGATGGTGATATTTGGGTGCTCAGGAGTCTTGGGATGGTGAAGACCCTGTTCTAATTTGACTTCAATAGGACATCCTTATAGTGCAATGACAGACTTTATAATGTTCCCATCATTGAGCCTGGGGGCTTACCCAACACAAGCATCTGCCTTCAGTGGGGGAGAGATAGTCCAGGATAGCACTGGAAACATCATTCTGTGTCTAGGGTTCCTTCCTTCCCTCTCTTCCCACCACAAGCTGAGTGTTAGCATGAAAATACTCTACCAAAGAGCTCCATCACTTGGAATGTATTCCCATTATTTTCATTCGTGAGATGAAACATAATGTAGTTAGCATAATCCGTTTCAAGTGCTCTAAATGTATTATGTCCAACATCTGCAAAGGAAGCAGATCACAGCTCAGAACTCCTTTCATTCCTGGATAGCAATGGAAACCCTTTACCTCATCTATCCCACCAACCAAATTCAAATGCACATTTTGGAAGAGACAGTGAAGATGCCTAATGCCTTCCAATTGCATCTGCCTGAGCTTCATGACGTGACTTCTAAAAAGGATAATGGTAAAAGGAACACAAGTGTAGAAAAATTTAGCAACAGCAGCAACTCACACTCTGTCGTCCTTTCTGACACCTATCCACCTCCCTCAGCACCTCTGTCAGCAATGTGTCTGTCCTCTCTATAAACCCAGTGGCATTATGTAGCTAGCGCTACATTCTGGGCAATGTGTGTGGCAATGACCAGCAAGCATGATCTCACAGAGGGCAGGAAATGAAAAGCTATCCTATTTGATCTGATTTTTCCCTGCTTCCAGCTGTCTTCGCAGAAGGAGTTCTATATGACCAATTTGCAATCTTTATCTGATGGTATTAGGTGCTAGACATTGGCCTTTGCACACAGATTCTCCTATGTACAGGATATTGGCTATTAGATGGCTCATATTATGTTACTTAAACAAGTATTGATCAGTAACTGATCAAGATTCTGATGATACTGCAGTTCATGAAATTCTCGGCAATTGGAAATATAATTTAGAATGATCTTTTTTGGCATACTTACATTCAACAGCATATTCACCTTCTTCGTCTGTTTTATCAGAAATAAACGAAATTGCAGCACACTGTCCATTTATACTGTAAAACAGAATGAGTTGGTGCCCAAGAGATATCCATGAAACTGGTTCCCTCATTCTCTAGTCTACCTATAAAACTGAGTTTCTGATTCCACCCAACTTTTGGACATTTTTGTATAATTACCAAATTGCTTTTATTCATAATTATTTCACTTATTTTGATAGTTTGAGAGTGATTCAAACAACTGTTTGTCATCATTATTGCTACTACAATTTCCCAAAGTTACTATTAATATACTACAGCCACATGTTGAGATCATTAGCTGAGTATCACTAATAATTGCCAGCCTCTCAAATAAGTGCTTTCTGAACATCACCTGGTTTGGTCCCCATAAAAACCAAGAGGGAGAATCATTATCACCCCCTTTTGCCCATGGGAAAATGAAGGTGGGAAGGGATGACTTTCTTAGTTAACAGCTAGTAAGAATCAAATTCAGTCGGTTGATTCCAAATGCCATGCTTGTGGGGCGCTGGATTATCCCCCGGGGGGCCGATCAGGAGAAGGAAGAGTGCCGACAGCTGGAAACCGGGACCCTCCTCGTCCGGGGACCCCTCCCAGCCGGGGAAACGAGTCAACCACACGCAGCTGATGGCAGCCCAGAATCCGTTTATTACTAAGGCACACGGGTTTTTATAGAGGAGGAGGGGAGAAGCCAGGGAATCAATAATCCTTCTAAGGGAGTTGCCAGGGGTTATGTAGATTTCAGTACAGACAAAAATTAGGAACATTCTGTGGTCAATACCTTCTGAACCACCCTGCTTGACCTTTTGTATCAACAATTAGCAAGATTAACAAAGCACTACCTAGCAGCCCCTCCTGAAGGAACTTATACAAATAGTAACAAGATCGCTCCAGGGCAGCTGATGAAATGGAGTGAAGGTCAGACCGAAGGTCAGACCCCAACAATGCTCTTAAACCATGCTAGATTGTCATGTTCACTAAGATTCTGATATCCCTGTACCCTCACATCCCCTACTCCTATTGTCTTACTCCTGTACCCAACTCTTGTCTATGAATATTGGAAAGCTCCAGGTCCATCAAAGCCTGGGTCAGTGTCAGATGAGGAACTCTGGTTCTGGATGCAGTCTCAGTATATATGTATGTATACACATGCACCACATGCATGTCTTTGTGTGTGTGTGTGTGTGTGTGTGTGTGTGTAGGTTCAAGGCCATACCTAGTCTTTCACTTTCCCTCTCCCAACTAAAAAAGGTCACACTTACTGCGCATGGAATTTAATGTCTAGGGAAGAGTTCTGCAAGGCATGGATGTAGTCCACAAAAACCCTCATAATCCCATTTTCTTCTATCTTTTCCTTTTGATCAGAGGCCAAGAGAATGGAATACCACTCCCCTGAATACTGCAATAAATAAGAAAAATGATTAAATGGGAAAAGAGAAGAGGGGATGCCACATGGACGCTTTTCTCCTTGAACTCTGGCCTGTGGGCTAGGACTTGTGACGGAAGATGGAATTAGAGCTCAGATTAATTGGCACACCTTGGACCATTTCCACTGCCTCTTTGGAGAGAATCAAAGTCCCCAGCATTGTTGTATTTTAATACGGCACACTTGCTCTTCTGCAGGTCTGAACCCACTCCTTTTGTCCAATACGCCACCCCTGCAAGTCAAAAGCTGTCACGTCCACAGCTTTACCTTGAACGGATCAAAGTTCCTTGTCACAACCTTATGGATTCCTTCTGAGTGAGCATAGATGAGGCTCAGTCCCAGACATAGCAGCAGGAGCTTCATCTCGGTAGAAGGTAAACCGGGCTCTCCACAGTCACCAGGAGTGCATGTCTCCACCCCAGCCCTTCTGTCTTTATATCCATTCCGGGTTGGTGTTTTTTCCATGGGCTCCACCTTTCCTCTTTCCTTCTCCATGAAATGGTCTTTCATTCTACTGGTGTGGACCCAGACTGTTCCCGCCCTTTTGAAACTTGGCAATCCTTCCTCTTGGATTTACTTAGTGACCTTACGTTTCTCAAA
Organism: Aplodontia rufa; assembly: GCA_004027875.1. NCBI lineage: Eukaryota > Metazoa > Chordata > Mammalia > Rodentia > Aplodontiidae > Aplodontia > Aplodontia rufa. The sequence goes on along the minus strand of PVKS010039592.1, from coordinate 9,750 downwards.
ACACATTCTCAAGAAAAATGAAGGCGGCTCTAAAGAGCTGTCATTTGGAACCAGACTGAACTGCGATCTGGCTTGCTGGAATCAGAAAGCTGATTGTATTGGTAGGAATGGGCGTAACTGGGAAGGGAAATGTGGAGAATCTCTACTCTCATGACAATGTTTACAAACTTCAGAAACAATGAGGCGCTTCTATCAAAGATGCTGCATAGCACCTCTCACAAAGCATTAAAATAGCGTTGAATAAAATAATGCCCTTAAAGCATGGTGTCTTGTATTCAGTACATTTTAAAACCTTTTGATTGTTCTCTGAACCCAACCTCTCCGCACAATAAATGAATAGGTATTTAATCCCATGAGTGAGTCTATACCACAGTTCCATTAGAGAATGAAAGAACTAGATATCTGTCCCTTCCTTCAAATCACCTTCAGTGAAGCTGAAAAAAAGCTTTACATGCCCGTTTGCTTAATTCAACCAGCGTATGAGAGGACCCAACCGAGTGGCCCCAAGGAGGTGGCAGCAAGCAGAAAGTGCTTAAGAGCACAGCTTTTGGAGTCCTGCAGACCTGAGCTTCCTTTCCACCTCTGCCATTTTGAAGGCACAGGGAAGATTTCCTCTTACTAAGGGCAATCGTTCCTGGGGGTTCCATGGAATGACACACATAGAACCCTCAGCACAGCGGCTGGCATCGGTGGTGCTGGTGGGCTCAGAGGTAATTCGTTGGGGTAGGTTTTGAATGTTAGGGAGGATGTGGAGATGTGGAAAGCACGTGGCACCAGCATTCCAAGTGAGAAGAAAATTCCCGGGTGGGTCCTGCGTGGCCAGCTGGGTTGTTAACAGCTGTGGCTCATTCCTGCCTTGTGCTAGTGGCCCCCAAAACAGAAAGAGGTTGGCATCATGGGAGAGGGTGGGCACAAAGCTGTGGCTATCTACCTGTGGACCTATTTAAAAGTTATCCCCGGGGCTGGAGCGGTGGCTCAACGGTTATGGCAAAGTACCTGGCAAGCATGAGTACACGGGTTCAAACCCCAGCACCCACGGAAACAACTAAGTGTCAGAGCAACGAAAGCCATGTGAAAAACTCAATAAAAATGGATTCTCTCTGTCTCTCTCACTGTCCTTTATTTTTGAAAACAAAAAAAGTCAACCCCAACCCCCACAAAGGTCACCCTGACCCCAGATGCAATCACTCTGAGTTTGTGCTTAGCCGCTCTCCACTCACTGGTAGTTTGAAGCCAACTTTAGCCATCATAGGTGCTTGTGTGTTTCCCTGGCCTGAAATGGAAGTACTGAGCTTGACAGAGGCAGAGGCTGTGGACTTAATTCCACCATTTTATTCTCCACAAGAATAGATAGCAACAGGTTTTCAGAATGAACCCCACTCTTATAGGTTTCAGACACCAAGCAGAGACCTGGCCACCCCCGCTGCGCACACCCCGTCTGTCTCACCTCACCACCACTCCTGACTCTGCCCTCCTACAGCACCGTATTGTGACTCTCTGCTTCTGAGAAGCCAAAATCCCTTCTGAAGGTGGAAACATTCATTTTTATTCACCTTTATCCTATACCGCACCTGATACATAGTGTCCCCTTTGCAATGTTTGTCCACTAAACCCTATTTTTTTATTAGATGAACATAGAGTTACAATTGAGGGGGAAGCATTGTCAAACAATCAAGAACAAATGTATATATACATAGTTATCCAAGGCTAATGCCATGTCATGAATGCCCAGCTGGGTTCCCCATGTTGCAGTTTCCCCCAGAAGACCCCTTGAGTTAAATGGATATCTCGTGGAGGTCAGAGATCTCCTTCTGAGATGATTCCCCCATATTCCCACCCTCCAGTCTCCTAGATATCTTTCCTAATCCCTCCCCCAACCCTGTCTCCCACCATACGCCTCCAGGTATCCTGGCCAATCATCCCCCTGTTTGCGTAAAGAATCATATAATTTGAGGTTATTATTAGCTTAGCTATCTAACATACTGCTTCCCCATGTATTCTAGCTTCCATAGATGACAGAAACCATTCGGCCCTTGAGTCTCTGAACTTGGGATACTTCACTTAGCATAATTCTTTCCATCTCCATCCATTTGGCTGCAAAAGCCTTAATATCATCTTCTCTAATGGCCGAGTAGTATTCCATTGTATATATGTACCAAAGTTTTTGAATCTACTCGTCCAGTGAGGGGCATCTGGGTTGGTTCCATTGTCTAGTTACAGTAAGTTGAGCTGCTATAAACATTGATGAAGCCGTATCTCTATAGTATACTGATTAAACCCTATTTTTAAAGCACTAAGGATTCTTATTATGAGAAAGAAACTTCTAGAAAATCCTACTGTTACTAGGAATATTACTATTAGGCATTGACTTCTAATTCATATTGGTCACAGGAGTAGAGGGTGAGCACAGGACTGAAGTCCTGGTCAGAAGCCTACAGCTTAGATGATCTTTTTCACTCAGTCCTGAGTTGATTATTCTCCACCCCGGCTATTCATTTCCACTTCAAATCTACCACGTTTTTGGTGGTTGCCAGAACAGCCTGCAAGCACAGATAGCAAGGTCAAGGCTGCTGAAACACCCAGCTAGGGGCTTAGTGAAAGAAAACCCAGACAAAACCAAAGCCTATGTAATGTTCCGTCCATCAGGAGTGATACTTTGTGATAAGAGACCCTTAATAATACTTCAGCATTGCATTTGAATATTTGTGGTGGAAATTGTAGGTTAACGATCTGAAAACACTTTTGCAAGCTTTAGTCAGCTTTTGCATTATTGTTCCCAAAATGCCCAACAAGAACAACTTAGTGGAAGAAAAGTTTATTTGGGGCACATGGCTCCAGAGGTCTCAGTCCATAGACGGCCAACTCCACTGCTCTGGGCCCAAGATAAGGCAGCACATCATGTGGAAGGGCCCTGCAGAGGAAAGCTGTTCAGCTCATGGAGGGAGTCAGGAGGCAGAGAAAGAGAAAGAGGAAGGGCTGCAGGAAGAACAACCTCCAGGGCACACCCGCCCCAGTGACTCACTTCCTCCAGCCACAAACCCCCTACAGTTACCACCCAATCAGTCCATTCAAACTAGGAGGGGCTGATTAGGTCACAGCCCTCATAATCCAATCGTTTCCCCTCTGAATGATCTTGCATTAACAGGAGCTTTTGGGGAACACCTCATATTCAGAGTATAACCACAATCAATAAACATAATCAAATGAACTGCTGAATTTGTATTGGAAATGGGAAGTGAGGAAGGGTGACTGCCTCCCCCAAAGAGACTTAGCATCTCCCAGACTCAGTGTATGCACACAGAACTAAGATTGAATTCACAGAAGTCCAGCGGGCCATACGCTTGTAGGGAATATGCCTATCATATCATGCAAGATGTAAGGGTACAGGATTTGACTGTAGAGTGCTTTGTCTGTAGTGTAATCTGCTTGAGGAGATGCTACTAAAAGGTATTTTTAAAATAATGGATTCGACTCAATTCAACTACCAACATCAATGCCTGCTCTATGCTAGACCCCTACCAGGCACTTTGAGGGCTAAAGTGAGGAACAACGTGGGAGGTGTGCCCTCAGGAATTTCCTGGCCAGTGTGGGGTGATTTGCAAACAATCTAACTATAAGATAGAAAGGAAAACAGAGGAGCCAGCAGTAATGAAGAGGGAAGAGAGGACAACAGGGAAAAGGTGTTTTGGTCTAACTCAGCACTGATCACCCAGTTCAGGCACAGAGCCAGAAGGTGAGCAGCGCTGTAGCTAAGGAACACAAATTCACAAGCAAGCGGCGAAGGACTCTGGCTCTCTTCTCAACCATCAGAGGGAGAAAAGGACGGTCTTTGGGGAGCAAAGTGGGGGACAGGATGGGGTTTGAGTTTTTCTGCCAAGATGTGAGTCCCAGGAAAGTGCACTCCCTTCTGCCATGTGAATTTCAGCACTCCGATGAGAGCATCTAATTCAGTATGGCAGTCACAGAGAGACAGAGTATACATCCTGTCATCTGTCACCACCCTGGAGAGCTGGTCTTCAGACCTTCTCTTTTCACGGGTCCAACTCAGTATGGGCGTGAGTATTGTCAAGAGTCATTCTGAAAAGGGAGCTAAACTGTGGCCATGACAGGCTGCATTTAGGGCAAGAAAGATTTCAGGCCTAGGGTTCTATTTCCTGGAGCTCAGATAGCTGATTCCAGGAAGGCCGCTAGAACAAAGAGCTTACCACATAAGTCAAGATTTGGACTGGACTTTGGCAAACAACCAATCAGGAGCTGACAAGCCAACGCCTACATTCCAAACCATACTTGTCAATATGTTAAGACCTGGGTGCCCTAAGCCAATGGAAACATGCCAAATCACGCATGTTGAAATATCAGCCAGTTGTGTACTTTGCTTTGTTCAAATTTCCCGCTCTACTGTGGGGCTCATAAAAATCCCGCTGAATCAAGACTCGGGGCTCTCAGCCAGTTCCTGCTGGCTGCATCAGAGTTCTCTGACGTTCTCTTGAGCCCAAGCTCAAGCTTGCAATAAAGGCCTTCTTGCTTTTGCATCAGAGATGGCTCCCTGGTGGTCTTTGGGGGTTCATGATCTGGGCACAACAATTTCAGGGCTGAAGTCCATAATGTTCACATATATCAAAATATCATATTGTATACCGTAAATATATACAATTCTTACTTGCAGTTTAAAAAAATGTAAACATTATAAGGAAAAAAGTCACCCTAGCCTTTTGTGAATGTAGCGTTCACACCTGGATCCAAATCACCATATTGACAGTGAAGTTGCATCAGCTAGTTTAACGTTTGAGGCTGTTAGACGTCAATAAACTTAAGACCATCTGGTACTCAAAGAGAGATGGTCTTGTTCAAAGTCATATCTGCTGAGGGAGTTTCAAGCAAAGGATTACGCCAGACTTCTTGTTCAAAGACAAATAGTTACGATGGGAAAATCAAAACAGTATCAGTACAAATATTGTCTGTCCTGGGGCCAGAATTGTAAAAATGATATTTGAAGCTGGAAATTAAGAATTCCAGGAAGAGGGCTGGAGTGGTGGCTCAGTGGTTACTGCGCTTGCCTGGCATGCGCAAGTACATGGGTTCAAACCCCAGCACCCACGTACACAACTAAGTGTCAGAGCAACGAAAACTCAATAAAAATTGATTATCTCTGTCTCTCTCTCTCTCTCTCTCACTGTCCTTCTCTCTCTCTCTTTTTTTTTTTAAAGAGAAGGACAGTGAGAGAGACAGAGAGAAATAACTTTATTTAGTTTTTCACATGACCCTCGTTGCTCAAACACTTAGTTGTGTACGTGGTGCTGGGGTCGAACCCGGGTCCTTGCACTTGCCAGGCAAGCGCCGAAACCACTGAGCCACCACTCCAGCCCCTGTCCTTCTCTCTTAAAAAAAAAAATGAATTCAAGGAAGAGTTAGGTAAGTACTTTACAAATATTATTTAATTTAATCCTGCATGGTGTGTACTATTATCCTGTTTTACGGTGGTATGAACTAAGACTCAGAAAGGTTAAGGAAACATGCCAAGGTTAGTCTGAACCTGGAGTCCCTATCAGAACTTTTTATTTTTTACTTTTTTTTTAGCTTTTCTTTTTAAATTTATTTTTATTAGTGCATTATAGTTTTACATAATGACGGATTAGTTGTCACATATTCCTAGATGCACACAAATCAGCAATACAATTTTTTCTATGCCCCCCACCCCTCTACCTCCCTCCTGATCCCTGTCCCCTGATCCCTTGCCTTTCTTCTGGGTCCTATATTGTTCCTAAAAAAAACCCCAAATACAGTGACATAATTCTTATACCTATGAAGAACATTTATATATATATATATATATGATTATGGTATATACAATGACATTTATAACTGCTTGGAATGTACCTTGCTTTATCTTGGTTCCAACATTTCCCCTTCTCCTCCCTTCCTATCATCCCTTGTTATTATTGCAAATATTTGATAATAGGATTAACATTTACGCTTTTATACAGGCATTCAGTATAGCTTGCAGAACTCATTTCTAGCACCAAGGGTTAAGTAGAAGGAACAGGAACAAGTGACACTGTAGACCCTGAGAGAGGTCACTGCCTGACAGGTGACAATAAAGAAACTATGTTGAGATTTCTTTAAAATGTGGCAGCAGGTGTCACTGTGAGAGTCTGATAAACTGAAAGGTGAGTAACAACTCTCTCTTGGTCAACAAATATTTGATGGATGAGTAGAAGGATGGATCATTTGGGGATTATTGATTTCCTAATACAGACTTAGAAATTGGTTACTTAGGAAAAAAAAAAACTATCCTCTTCTGTTAACGACTTCAAATGGAGTACTTGATCACCAACAATATTAAGACTCTACTACCAAAACCCCACATAGGGCATTTTAGAAGTGACCCAAAGGAATGATGATGGTTTACCAGGTAGTTGAGAAAGGACTAGCTGAACTAATGACTGACCCAGCAGATGGGTGAGGGGTTTATGGAGTTGATACATGACCTGATAACCACCCATTTACAACCAGGGAACTCAAGTAAACAAACCAGCTATTGCACATGGACTTAGTGACCTTGTCCTCAATAACACTCTCAATTGAACAAACCACTCATTGAAAAAACCAGTGGGAGCATTCAAGTCACGTACATGATATCAAGGCAAATTCAATGCCAAGAAGAATAGCAGCAAACACAAGCTTATTTGATTCACATGCCAGAATGGAAGTATTCCTTGGTCTCCTAGAAGCCAGGGTGATTATGTATTCTGCTGGTACTGGCTCAAAACCAGTTCTAAAATATCTGTTCTCTTAAGTGCCAGAAGGATGCGTGGGACTATCAACATCCACATCGGTCATCGGGTCCTCTATAACACATGCTGAGACAGACTTAGGAGTGCACAGAGTGTATTGGGGAGCAACTCTTGTGAAAGGAGCAGGGAGGAAGCAGAATTAGGGAAGGAAAGCTGGGGGACCATCAGGTAGCTCTAACAATGCCTCTGCCAGCCCAGGAAAATTCTGGATCCTGTTAGAGAAGTCATGCATTAAGCAGAAATGTTCGGCTTTTGTACCCGTTTTGCTGAGTCCGGTTTTGCTGAGTCTTTGGCTAGGGCCCTATCTCAGTACCTCAGCTCCAACGTAGAGGCGCATCATCTGAGTGAGCTAACAGAGGAGGCCTTGGCTAGCCACACCCCTCTTCTCAGAAGGGAAATCTAAACAATGCATCTCTGTTTGCGATACACTTACTATCCCCAAACGGGTCTTTCCTAAGAGGTCCAGAGTTCTCTTCCCACATGTGGAGGGCAGGGGTGGAAGAACCCCCTTTCCTCTTTTCAGATTGGAAATTTCTGCTATAATCTGAAGGTTCCCTGTAGGTTGGAAAACCAAGAATCCCAGTCATCGTTGCCTCCAGGTCCCCTCATTGACATTCAGTAAGAGCTACTTCCATGCACCCTTGGGTTACCAAGAGTGTCATATTGGAGTTTCTCAATAGCTCATCATTTAAGACTAATTTAGTCTAATGATCCTGACACCACCAGGTTTGAAGAAGGGGATAGAATATGGCAGTGAGAAGAAACAGTGTTGCATCTTGGACCCTTGGGGAGCTGGTCCAGGAGCCCCAAAGATAAAGGTCACCTATGTTACAATTTTGCCATGTTGGACGTGATTTTAAAAATAAGAAAATTTTGGTTAATACTATCAATGTGAGGATTTGATGCAATTATTTACCTAACGAGGTTGGGACAGTACCCTAGAACATAAATGTGTGTTCAGTTAATGAGAGAGAATCATATTCTTTCATTTTGATCAACTTATTCATTCAACAAATAGCTATTGTGTGCCCACTAGGTCCAAGCACTGGGAAAACACTGTTGATCAAAAATTTTCCAGTCCGATGGAGTTTCACATTTCTAGAAGCCTTGCTGCATGAAGTTGAAGCCCCACTTCCTGTGTGGCTCCCACCAGCTGAGACCCTCAAATCAGAGCTGTGTGCAGGCCAAGGTCTGCAGCTCAAGTCACCAGCAGCAGCCCCGTTGTCTGCAGTTGACTCACCTGCTGTGACACCCCAGCAGCTGGGTCCGATGGCCCAGACGGTAACCACTGCAGCTGGTGTGGCTGTGGTCTCTGCTGTCAAGCACACATTGTGTCTTGCCTTCATTGGAGGCTTCAGTGGAGGAAGAAACTCTGAGCCCTCCAAGTCTGGAGCCCCAAGGAACCCATTCAGCACAGCAGGTTTTGTGTTCATCAAGGCAAGGATGCTGGTGCAATTCTATTGGAGGGCGCATCTTATACTCCTTAGATGGGTTACAAGCTTGTTATCAACCTAGGGTCTCTTCACAGCTTAGGGACTTTTACCGCATTAGGCCTAGAGGGGTCTTTCCTGTCCCAGCAACTCTGTTTCTTGCTTATGCTACTGCAGGTACCTGCAGGTACCTGTCAGCTGCTGCAAGCGTCTCTGTCTGTGTCAGTAAGCAGAGCCGAGCTGCTGGGTGTCAGCCTTCAAAACCACCTCCTGTCCCCTCTTAAGCTGTTAAAGTTTCCATTTTGTTCTACCTCAAAGGACCCTCAGTTCTGCAGTTGCACATGCATGGGAAAGGAAATTGTGAAGAGAAGATTGGCTTTGGATTCAAGAAACTCTGGGTTCAAAATCTGACCCCACAACTAAACCTCCGTGAGCCTCAGTTTCCTCAGAGTTGTTGCAAAAATGACATTACAAGGTTTAGACAAGGCCAGATGGCAACATGTGCCAGTGAATACTGGTTCCTTCATGTTTTTCTTCTCTGCTTTTGAGGACAAGGACCTTATCTTTTACTTCTTGTGTTGTCCCCTCCCTTTAGGGCTGTAATAGAATGCCTGGGCTCTGTGTAGTGGATTTTCAGCAAATCTTCTCCTATTGTTTTATTTCTATGTCTGGTCTGTGTCTTAGGCAAGTTCTTTCACTTTTCTGGGTCTCAATTTACTCATAGATAAAATGAGAAGAGACAGCCCTCCTTAACCACGGAGCACACTAGGCCTAGGAAAGGTTTTGCAGATGGGGAGGAGAGAGCACTTTTGACTTTGGTAAGTACTACTGACATTTGATATTCAGGATCCAGGGGTGATAACCTGGCAATGCCCAGCCAGTCCCCCACTAGGTACAACTGTGTCCTCCAGCTCGTCAGCGATGTCCCTATTGAGAAATTCTCCATGGGCCTTTGCAAATGTCACCTTCTAACAATAAACCTATGCTTCTCTGGTGTGCCATCAAAGGGCGACGCACAGCTTATTTTGGTTAGAGAAAGTGCATTCATTTTATTTCTGAACAGTTTACCAATTCCCCAGGTTGTCGCATGCTGAAATGGAGCCTCATTGTTTGACCTGTTTTGGTCTGAAGAATAGCTCCTGCTTTTTTGCTGCTGCCAGCCACAGTGCATAGGTGTTGGGAACATGAGGTTCAGCTGGCTTGTACAAGAATTGATGGTAAACAACTCTAAGGGGTCCAGCTGGCTTGTAATTAGCAAATTGCCTGACCGCATGACTAAGCTATTCGGCCACTCATTTGTTACAATTGGAGAAAGGTGTTTGCATTGTACCCTATTGGCTGTTGTAATGGATAAATAAAAATAAAGTAGCAGCTAGTCAGGTAAAGCAAGCAGCCCAAGAAGGAAGTAGCCAAAGAAGAGAAAGCAGCCAGAGAAGAAGCAGCCAAAGAAGAAGCAGTAGCCAGAGAAAAACAAGCAAGCAAGCAGCCGTGTCCTGAAGGGAGAAAGCAGAGAAGACGCATAGAAC
>PVKS010039591.1:0-17168 GCA_004027875.1 Aplodontia rufa | reverse complement strand
CTAGTTTTTGTCTGTACCCTAGTTTTTTTGTCTGTACTGAAATCTACATAACACCTGGCAACTCCCTTAGAAGGATTATTGATTCCTTGGCTGTATCCCCTCCTCCTCTATAAAAACCCCTGTGCCTTAGCAATAAACGGATTCTGAGCTGCCATCAGCTGCGTGTGGTTGCCTCGTTTCCCCGGCTGGGAGGGAAGGGGTCCCCGGACGAGGGGGGACCCGGGTTCCAGCCGTCGGCGCTCACCCCCGTCCTGATTGGCTCCCGGGGGGACAATACAGCCCCCCAACAGGTATGTCTTTCTGGAATGATTTTCTTTTTTGTAATGATGCTATTCTGTTCCTATTCTCTTTGTTATAGTAACTTTATATAGGATTTGACCTTGCTGTTTATTTTCTTTTCTTTTTTTTGGGGGGGGGGTTTAATGTAAAATATCCCTCACAAAAATGCTTAAACATGTTTGAACAAATTTTAAAATGAACAACCTGGAAGACTAGTACAAAATTTTCAAGAAATACTAGTTGAGTTTCAAAGCAATATAAGCAGTGGCCTAAAAGAATTTGAAAAAATTATGAAATTACAACTCTGAGGAAAGTATGAACAAAGGTGAGACAGACCAAAGTAGAGCCAGGCAAAAAAATAATATAAAGGCCAGTGAGTGATATGGTGGAAGAATTATTCCTGAAAAGAGAATATAATTCAGGAAGATGAAGGTGGACAAGATTTATTTTAGCAACAAATAATTTTGGCAGATTCATAATTCACTATTGGACACTCTAAAAGAGCATATCCAAAGAAGCACAGTTTTGTTGTTGTTGTTGTTGTTGTTGTTGTTGTTGTTGTTAGTTTATTTTTTAGTACTGGAGATTGAACCCAGGGGCACTTAATCACTGAGCCACACCTTCAGCCCCTTTTATTTTTTTAATTTAGAGACAGGGTCTCAATAAGTTGCATACCGATTTGCTAAATTGCTGAGTCTGGCTTTAAATTTACAATCCTTCTGTCTCTGCCTCCAAAGCCACTGGGATTACAGGTGTGTGCCACCAAGGGAGCATGTTTTTCTAATATCTCTGGCAGACAGAAAAAAAAAAAGAAAAAGAAAGAACAGGGAGGGAGAACTAGGCCTCTCCAAAGGAAAGAGGGAAACTTAAAAAAAAAATAGATTACATAGATAAAAATGTTGCTGAATATTTTGGAGGACTAGGGGAGTAGCGGAGGGGAAAGAATCTTTTTTTTTTTTTCTCAGTTGGTTATAATTTGGGGAGAGAAGCAAGGAGGTTATTGCATTTCTAGAACACTAAATGACCACAAATCTCAAATGGGCCCTCCACTCTACCAGATAATCTCAATATGCAGAAAAATCTCCTGGATTCATTTCTTTGTACCTCCCCAAAATGTTCATTCTTCTATGTCCTCTGTCACCATTTTCTCCCTCTCTCCTGGGTGATTCCTGATACCATCCAAATATGATTTAACATAAACTCATCTCAAATTAAAAAAAAAAAAAGAAAATTACCTTGGCCCCAAATTCCTCCACAATTACCTTGATTTTTGGCTTCTCTTGGTGGCAGTTCTCTACTTGCATTTGCCTCCCACTCTTTACTCAGTATACTCACATAAAATTTGTCCTCACTGAGCCACTGAAAAGACTCTTTGCAAGGTCATAAATGGTCTGTGTCTTAACAGTGGGATTACCGGACATGACAACCACTCCATCTTGTCAGAAAGTCTCTATCATTTATTCCACTCTGGCCAACCAGCCTTTCTTCCTTTTTATTGTTCCGTGATCCTGCAGAGCACATTCCCATTGGCAGCTCTTCTGCTTGGAATACTTCTCCCTTATATCTTTATGTTGCTGCAGCCCCTACATTATTCAAATATCAAATATCAAGCCCCAATCAATTTCTCTAAAGCCTCTCTAACCCCAACCCCATCCACTCTCTACTACTCTGTCTGATTTTTATCTTCTCCATAATCTGTATGATAACTGAAGTTTTATTAATTATTTACCTTTTTTATTATCTATCTTCCCCCATTTGTATTTAAGCCTCTTTGGATGAGGGATTCCACCTGCTTTTTCCCTGTTTCCAGCACCTAAGACAGTGCCCAATACAGAATAGGTGTTTGGTAAATGTATACTCTTTCCACATACAGATAGGCATGCTATCCATTATTTAACTGACTTATTTAAGGTATAAGGAGAACCAAGGCTGAAAAATCAAAGTCCAAGAAACAGACAATAAAGCCCCCACACACAACACATACACACACAAATTCAAGCCCAGTTTCTCTCTTTTCTCAGTGAATATCCTCTCTGAATTAAGCAGATATATATGTGCAATAGCTTCAGCACAATTTATCATAGTTGCAGTCTCTGATAGACAAATTTTTCCTAGGTAAAAATTAGAGGTGATATATAGCTCTGGGGTTAAATCATCATCTCATCAAGAGGTACTCCTTGTGTGTCTCACTATGCTAGGAAACGAACTGCAAAATCAAGTTGCTGCCAGCTGCAGTGGCTCACACCTGTAATCCTAATAGCTCAGGAGATTGAGACAGGAGGATTGCAAGTTCAAGGCCACCCTTAGCAGCTTAGCAATGCACTATGCAACTTAATGAGACTCTGTCTCAAAATAATAAATAAAAAGGGCTGGGTATGTTGCTCAGTGGTTAAACACCCTTGAATTAATAACCCCAGTATCCCCCCCCTCAAAAAAAATCAAGTTGCTGTCATGAGAAGAGCACAGCTATGGGAGGAGATCTGAAACTGACAACTCCATGCTAGGTGTGACCTTGGGTAAATCACTCTGCCCAGTCTGCCTCTTTAGGTCCTCAAGTAACATGTTGTGATCATATGAAGGATTTGAACTAGATGACTTCCAAATATTCTTATAGTTTTACAATTTTAACAAGAAAATATTTTATATTAATCAAAAATATTTTGAAACATTTGTTTTTACAGTAAACCACATGTGCTTTTTTTATCATAATATTTACTTCTATGGCATTTAACAAAACTTTCTTTGTATCAGAATTATTTTAAGAGTCTAACATCTCTCTTGCCTACCAGGCAAGGATACAGCCTGTTCACCTTTCATCCCCTCAGGCTATAATATATTATAGATACTAATTGGATTAAATTGAACTATAAGACTTCAGGAGTTTAGTGGTGGGGATGTAGCTCAGAGACAGAGCAGATGCCTAGCATGTGTTAGGCCTTGGTCTGATCTCCAGCACCACAAAAATAAATAAAGAAAATAAAGACTAACATGATGATTAAAAAAAGACTTTGGGAATTTACAATCTTTTGAAATTTCTGTATAACACAGTTTGGGACTATACTGTATAATTTGTGCCATAACCACTCATAACCAAATATAGCAGTTTACCTGGTAATATCAGGGAGAGAATAAGACAGAAGATCTCATTTTAAAGTAAATGTTCAAATAAACTAGTAAATGCCTTACAAGTTCTCAGCACTATCCTGTGTTCAGAGAGGCTTCCAGAAAAAATTTAAGCACATACCCTAACTTTCATATATTTAAGAAATAGTGCTAAGAGTATGGAAGAAAAAGTTTCTGCCCAGAACACTGCAAATTCTGGACCTCTGGACTCCATGATCCTACTGCTGTGCAGAATGACAGAAAAACCAAGAACAAGGGGTTCTTTTAAGTGCTCGTTTCCTGCTATGGGGGAAGCTAAGGAGGCAATCTTCCATGATCTGGGACGCTGACACAGTCAGACTGAGGAGCACACCAGCTTGGCTCTGCTGTAGGGCTTCACATTTACACCTAAGAGCAGAAGCTCTTTCCTTCTGTTACAAGAAAGGAAAAAGCATGAATAATAATGTTAAAATTAGTTACCATTAATGTGTTCAAGACTGGCTATAGCCATATGTTGGTTGTTTAATCAAAAAACAATGTAAGTTTTTAGCATTTTTTAATGAGATGGTTTGTTGTGGATATCCTTGTGTTCTGTGAAAAGCTGAGCTGGCCTTCTTACCAGGAAACGAAAACTTTCTTCTCCCAGCACATGGTTTAAGGAGAGTGTTAATCACTCAGTGCATTAAGCATATAATAATTTTCTGTTTTGCAGATAACTTTTAGGAGACTTCTGCTTCGGGGAATATAGACAGGACACACTTTTCCCCAATCCCCCAGTAAATAATATAAAAAACATAATCATTATATACAGAATAAACACAAGAAGACTCTGAAGGGTGTAGTGATGAAATATGCTGCTTTTTTTAAAAGAGAGAGAGAATCAATTTTATTTATTCTTCCATCTGGCCTTTGCTTCTCCAACACTTATAGCTTCGTCCATGGTGCTAGGGTTTGAACTCAGGTCCTCGCACATGCCAGGCAAGAACTGCAACCACTGAGCCACTGCTCCAGCCCTGAAATGTGGTTCTTCAGAGGGTGTTAGACCAACACTGTGCCTCAAGATTCACCTTATAGTGCCTTGCTCTTATGTTTTAGTTTAATGTTTTTTAATTTTGCCCAAATATGCCATCAGGGAAATATTTCCTTGTCAGACGGCTCAGCTCAGCTCCACTGGTTTTCATCATGGGCAAATCCCATCACTTTTTGCATCTGACCCTGATGATCTTGAATAAAAAAGGAAAACTTCACAATCACAGTTGGTATCGGAATCATTCCCCCAGGTAGGTATAAGCCTCTCGTGTGACCTGTTTTAGTCAGCTTTTGGTTACTGTGACCACTATACCCAACAAGAACAACTTACAGGAGGAAAAGCTAATTTTGGCTCACGGTTCAGTGGTTCAGTTCATCTGCAGCAGATTCCATAGCTCTGGGCCTGAGGAAATAAGCTCAGTTCATGATAGCCAGGAAGCAGAGGGAAGCTCCGCTCACCAGGGACAAAATACAAACCCCAAAGGCACAACCCCAGTGATCTACCTGTTCTGGCCACACCCTACCTGCCTATAATCACCATCCAGCTAATCCATTCAAGTGGATCAATCCACTGATTAGATCACAACTCTCATAATTGATTTTTTTCACCTCTGAACATTCTTGCATTGTCTCACACATGTTTTTCTGGGGGGTGGACATCTCACATCCAAACCATAACCTTGTATTCAGATCACTGGTCTGTTCTGGAATGAGAAGTGTTAGCAGAAGTTCCAGAGCAATAAATATTCTCCCTCTGTTTTTTTGTTTTGTTTTGTTTTTCCTTTTTTACTTGCATATGTGGTGCTGGGGATAGAACCCAGGTCCTCACCCATGCCAGGCAAGCGCTCTACCACTGAGCCACCTCTCCAGCCCCTCCCTCCGGTTTTTAACAATAATTAACATTTATTGAGCATCTACTATGTGCCAAGCATTCTTTGAAGTGCTTTAATAGATAAAGAAAATAACTATCCTATTAATTAGTTTCACCTTTTTTTTATTTGGGAATCCAAGGCAAAAATGGTTGCATAATTGGTAAAAGAGAATGCAGGAGAACCAGCACCTAGACCTCAGGAATCCAACCTCCAGCCTCTTCCAACTTTGGAGAATAAATGCATTACATAGTGTTTTTCACAGTTGGTCCAATGTTTGCTTCAGGATCGTCAGGCAGAGAGAGAACTTGGCCTGAAGCTCATTCCTAGGTCCTGCCCCAGCATTACCACATCTGAATTCTGTAGGCAAGGTCTAGGAATCCAGGAGTTAAAAAAAAAGAACCCAGATGATTCTTTCATTCATCAAAGCTGGGAACCCACTGACTTAAGACAATACTCCAGCTCCTGCAAGTAAAACCACCAATTTCTGAGAGGAAGTGATTAAACCTAAGCCCCTCTACATGGCTCAATAGGTTCCTTATCTTTCTAATCACTAAAATGGAAATCAGAATCAGCAGGGGAGTATGGCTGCTCTGAAGCAAAGATTTTGCTGGCTGGGTTCTATCCCATACAGATGAACCAGCCATTGAATGGTCAATGCCCTTGATAGAAAAGTTCCAAAAGTCTGCTTGCTTAAGTGAAGCTTATACTATACTTCTGGCTAGTATTCCAGACTATGATTATCTTTGGAAAACAAAATAAATAATTGGATTAATAAAAGAATTAATAAACAAGTAAATAAACAAAATGTGTATCAAAATAACTCACAATTTACCATCCATGGTACTGCCATTTACAAGTGGCATTATTCATTTTAAAATAAAAAAAATTATCAAAGTTCATTTATCCAGATTGCATTTGTCTCCTGAGCAATATAGGTACATGTGCCTTTTATGATGTAATATTTCAAAGCCAACCAATTCCTTATGATAGGAATTGGTAGGACTGAGAGGTAAATAGTGGGGCAATCATTATAAATATTGGACTAAAGGAATTAAATGTCTTAGACATATGTAGTGGAGCATGCCTATGAGTCCAACAACTTGGGAGGTTGAGGCAGAAGGATCAAATGTTCGAAGCCAGTCTCGGCAACTTAGTGAAACCCTGTCTCAAAATAAAAAATAAAAAGGACTGCGGATGTAGCTCAGTGGTAAAGTACCCCTAGGTTCAATCCCCAATATCAAAAGAAAGAAACTAAATACATCTCTACTATGAAACAAGTGTTATTGAAGTAAAGTCAGTTGTTTATATAAAAACACCACTGTCATAATTGAAAACCACATTTCCGTATGGCTTGTGACTCTCATTTTAAAAATGAGAGTCTGTCTCTCGGTGAGATATTGGGGAAGCAGCTAGTTTTTACTTTTGTTTTTATACTTTTGCATTTACATTTAATTGTAGGGAAAAAATCTCTCAATTCATTGAATATGAATCCTGAATTTTATTACCACCCTACTTAAATAAAATCTGGTAAAAAAAAATAAGAGTTTGTATGTAGCTCTAAGAGGATGAACAGGAACATCTTTTACTAGAAGTGGGTTAATACGAATTTTTTTAACCAAGAAAAACTAAGGAGGATTAATTTTTTTTCCAAAGTTATGCTAAAAGATCTCTATGTACTTGAATCTGATACAGGGCTGGACCATTTAGACTACCAAGGCCACAAACATAATAAAAATATCATAGGCTTTGGAGTGAGACACTCTTAGATTCAAATCCTACTGACTTACCTTGATCCAGTTCCATAATTTCTGAGAGTCTCCTTCTCCTCACCTATAAAATGGGCATACTAACATATACTTCATAAAACTGTCAGGGATAGGGGCTGGAGCAGTGGCTTGGCAGTTACAGCACTTATCTGGCATGGGCATGGATGCAGATTCAAACCCAACACCGTATACACAACAAAGTGTCAGAGCAACGAAGGCCACATGAAGAACTAAATAAAAACTGATTCTCTTTTTCTCTCTCTCTCTCTCTGTCACTGCTTCTCTCTCTCTTTAAAAAAAATTAAAGGGGCTGGAGTGGTGGCTCGGCAATTACAGCGCTTGCCCAGCATGTGAGGACACCGGTTCAAACCCCAGCACCCACATACACAACTAAGTGTCAGAGCAACGAGTCATGTGAAAAAATTCAATAAAAATGATTCTCTGTCTCTCTCACGCACTGTCCTTCTCTCTTTAAAAATAAAAATAAAAAATAAACTGTCAGTGATAATAAATGAGATAACAAATGTTAAGCCTCTAACACTGCAGCTCATGCAATACTTACTCTTTTCTCTCTTCCTCACACAAGCAGCAATGAAAAAGATAAAAATAAAACCAATTGAGGGTATCTCCCCAGTAAAGGACTCCATTAACATAAACTTAGAGGATGCCGGTATACAGAAATTGTACTTGCAAAGATTCATTATACACTCAACAGTAAAATAAATACAAGAGAAGGTTAATTTTGACTTTCTGGCTACTCCGAAAAACTACTCCTTTAAAATCATGTGATTAGTTGTCTCCATTACTAGTAGAAATAAAATTGCAGAAACAATAGTTACATTATAAACTCTGGGCTCCTTTTTAAGCCTTTATCATCTTAGAAAGACTGCTACGTGCATACGTCAGAGCTTAGTTGTAACACAGCAGGATTTTTTTTATATTTCTGGAATGATAGGTAATAACGAAACTCTCAACCCTCACTTCCCCCTCAGGCTGCCGGGAGGTGGTATGGCCAGCTCAGCTGTCCGTGGTCAGGTAGGAGGGGATGAACAAAGCAGAGAAAACAAAGATGAAGGAAGCAGGAACAGGACCAGCAGCAATGGAGCTTGGTGCTTCTGCAGAGAGGTGATTACACCATGTCGTCCTCCTCTTTAAGGAACAGCTGGAAATATGGTTTCCAATGGGTGAGGAGGAGATCAAAGGTGACAAGTAGCCTGCTGCCTGTGTTATCCTGTTGGCATTTAAGGTGTGCCTTAGTGAGACTTGGAAGCTGTAACAGGCCCTGTCTATTTCTGTTGTTGACTGTTCCTCCACGAGTCTCACGTGCTCACAACTACATAAAGAAACAACATGCTTCTCATGGCCATATTCCTCCCACAGAGCTGTTTCCCCAAAACAAAAGGTCCTGTGTCAAGGCCTGATGGATATACGGAGACTTGAACTGTGATGGGATCATTGTGCTCTCTCTTGGTCCAAATCTATCACACTCTGAATGAGCTCTGTGAGGCACAGCACATGGGAGCCCCTTCCACCAGAACACCAGCCCATGGCCTTTGTCACTGGGAGGTGCCTCTCCTTTCCCTGTTAGCTCAAAAGGTACAGAGAATCATGATGGTTTCTCCATTTGTCCTGAGCCAAGAACTGTGGCTCCTGGTCTTTTCATTACCCGGGTCTCTTTTGTCCATGCTGAAACTTCATGTCCAACAGGAATTAGAGTCAAATTTCCTGCTTTGACTTCCAAGTTAGAGCCTTGAAAGCCCTGGCTTTTGATTTTAAGAGTCAGGTATTTTTTAAATAATATGTTTCGGGAGAAGAGGATCAAGGAGGTGGATTTCAAAACTTTAGTTTGAATACCAAGAGATAGGCTAAGAGGTCTCTTAAAGGCATTTATTTAAACAATAAGCCAGAGGGTAGGGAAGCATATATGTGGATGCAACAGACCAGGCATTTCTACCACACAAAAGGGAGATTCTGGGCTGGAAAGTGAAGGAGAAGGATTTCTACACTAACAAGGACACCTGGGCTACCATTTACATGGGTCTTTGTATGAAATTTTTAAAAACACTCCCTCTCCAAGACACATGACTTCTACTTTTCAGAAAATCATCCCAACAAATACACAAATCAATGATGTCTGTGATGTGAATAAGGACCACTTAGATGTGACACTCTTATACATAACCATTTTAGAAATGTCCTAGGGGGACACACATTCTTTTCTGCCAGCTCCCACAGGAAAAAGCTACAGATGGAAAGAAGTTACAATTCTTCAGCAGTTGGAGATCTAAGACCACAAGGGAACTGTACCCTGATTCCAGAGATCTCTGGAAGGAGGGAGCCTCAGCATAATCTCCACCAGCATAGATAGAGCTGTAGTAGAGTAGAAGCTGGCAGCTGACCTTTAAGCAGAGATAGGTCAGAGGTCTCAACTCTTGAGATCTCCAAGAAATCCACAGGTGCACTGAAAGTAGCTGAGTATTCAAAGTCAGTAAAGCTACTGTGGTTCCAGGCAAGCTGACTCCTAGCTGTGGCAGCAGAAGGATCATAGGGACTGGAAGGATACTGCTAACTTTCAGAGTAGCATGTCCCAACAAGAGCCATGGTTGGTGTTAAATCTGGAGAGGGAGATGTTGAGCTTCTGCGGAAGCTCACCGTGTGTGCCCTGTTCCTAAGCGAACAGATGATGAGCCACATGGATGCAGAGGCCCACAGAGGAGCAAGGCAGCCCATGCATCCTTGAAGATGCCAGGATGATGGACAAGCCCCTCAGGGACTTAGATTACACCCAGGGAGAAGAGGAGGAGAGGAGGAAAGAGGACTGCATTTGATCTATTTCGAATTGGCAAGGTAATAACTTCCCCCCTTTTATTTTGTTCTAAATTAAAGACCATTACATTTTTGGCCACTAGAATTTTGTTAACTATGTTAATATCATGTCTTGCCACAAATAAGCCACTCATTGTGTATTTCTCAGTTGTCTTCTCCCACATCTCCCCTCTCTTTGCTGCAGGCCAGAAATTCAGATGTCATCTTCAGCCCCAAGGGGAACAATGAACCTGGTAAAGCTGCAGGCTTCTGCTTTTAACTGTGAACTTGCCCCACTTCTTTTAGTCTGTCTGTTCTCTTAGAAGAACTAAAGGTAAAATTTTTAGAAACAACATGGTTGTTCAGGAAATAGGAATAAGAGGGATTGGAATCCAAGTCATGTTCCTGCCCTGTTGTGGACAACAGATGATCTTTTCCCAGCCACACATGTCCAACATGAGGGAGGACATCTTTATCTCACAACAGTCCTTGTGCTTTTGTGCTTGAAAACCTGGGGATCTTAATGGCAGAGTACAAAATTCTCCACTGAATGTCCTTCTCTAAAGTGAGAGTGATTTGCATTAAGTATGTGCAAGGACCCAAGTTCAAACCCCAGCACCATGTACACAGCTAAATGTTGCCAAAATGAAGGCCAAATGGAAAAAAAAAATAAAGATTCTCTCTCTCTCTGTCTCTCTCTCTTTAAAAAGAAAAAAAAGTATGGAGTCTACAGCACATACTATTTAACTTGAGGAATACAAGAGGGAAATGTTTTGTTTTACAGGTATACTTAACAACTTCAAATTTTACATTCTTTATGAAAATGAGTAGTTTTATTAACTCCTTGCTCTACCCAAGCAATCTATATCACCTTTATTCTTTCATATAATCCTGTACTGACCTCATAACGTTCTATGGGATTTTCATGATAATAATAATTTCTAACATCATTGTTACATGTATTCCAAGTGTCACATTTACTTATGTCAAGAACTAATCTAAAGATAATATAAATTAGTTCATTGAATTCTTACAATCCTATGAGACAACTAGCATCATTATTCCCATTACACAGATGCAGAAACTGGGACACAACAAGTTAAATAAGATCACACAGGTTGTGTGTTTGAAGCCCATCTCTAAACCACACTAGTTAAATATTTACGCTTAGTCTTTAATGACCTGAAACTAGGGCTTGTCTTCCGTCCCTACTACCTAATACAATGGGCAACAAATAAGTGATTATTTGACTTGGCTTATGGAAATAATTGAGAATAATACAGGAATTCTGCCATCTCCTATCCTCTTTGTAGCTCTAACAAACTTCATTTTATAAATGTTTTGACAAAAGAATCTCACTATTGATCATCTCATTCTGGTTCCTGATAGACTGTCTCTCTAGGAAAATTGGTCTAGATGCTGCATTTGTGGTGAGGACCAAAGCATTAATATGAACTCTCTGAAACCCACTGGTAATGCACCTGACTTACTGGGAGGGTTCTTTGTTTTGGTTTTGTCTTTTAACCAAGAACTAAACTTTATTTTGAAACTAAGCATCTCTTTTTAAAATTTTATTAGTGCATCATCATTGTACATAACATTAGGAATCATTTTTACATAATCATACTTCCATGGAATATGATTTGCTCCGCTTCAGTCCAAAGTACTTCCCCTTTCTCTCCCCCTCCACCTCCCCCTGCACTCCCTTTCCTCCACTCCACTGGTCCTCCTTCTATTCATTTATAGCTTTTTAAATTGGTGCTTTATAGATTTACATAAAGGTGAAATTCACTGTGGCATATTCATTTATGTACATAGCATAATTTCATTGTCATTTGTGATGAACATTTATTTCTGAAAAGCCATTTAATTTACCAACCCAAATTCCAACTGCATTTAGGAAGTTTGTTTCTTAAAGGTACCTTATATTGAAACTTTAATAAAAGAAAACCTAGTACTTGTTCCTTTTGTAAATCCAAGTAATTGCACCTGTGTCGGTCTTCTCAGAAAACATTGTTTTTCCCAGTATTGCAGAGATGAGTCCCCAGCCATAGTAGTAATGTAAGTAGGGCTTTTTGCCCTTCAAAAGTCCAGAAGAACTTTGATTACCTGAAAAAGGCTCCCCAGACTATCAAGGCTGTTCGACACTTTCTTCTATGAGACTCTTCTTAGGGTCCCTTTCAGAATATAGTCAATATCATTCTCAAGTTCCTGGGTGAACCATGGAAATGAAAAAGAGCACAGGGGTGGTTGGAATGGATTTGCCCCATTTCACGTTCTTTCTTGCCCTTTCCCCCAGCTGACTGAATGGTCTTCACCTGTAAGCTCACCCTTAACCCACTGGGGCATGCAGTGAAGTCCCATTCAGCATCTAGTCATAGCCATTGGGCTCTTGATGACCACCCTGTGTCTACCTTATCCCCATGCTTTCTTATGCCCAACTGGGTCTAGAATGCTGGGGGAACACTGGAATCTGGGCATCTCTCAAGTTGAAACACAACCTTCCTCCAAGCCAAGGAACTTTGTGCAAGCCAGAAAAGACCAAAGGTAGGACCCAGGGATTTTCTCTGAATACACCTTTCCTTGCCATTGGTGATAGGACCTGATACTTGGACATGAGCTTAAGTAGTCTTTCAGCCTATCCTTGCCACAAGCTTCCAGCTGCTTCCTGTGAGAGCCAAAGGAATCCTGTCCTCTGAGATTTAACATTAGGGATTGAGCCAGAATTAACAAGGGCATATTGGCAGAATTCTGATCTCTACGGCTTTATTTCCCGCAAGTCTCTTGAAGAGATGGCAAGTTGCTTCAAGACAAATGTGCTATATATTAGGAACTTCTAAACAACACTGCTATTTTCACTCACGATTCTAGATTCCTAGCACTCTGGAATAATTCATTATTATTGATTGGTGTTATAAATATAATTCAAAGTTTGGAGTAAAAGTTGTATCTTCTGGTTTCTAAAAGTTTTATTTAAATGCTTCTAATTAGTATAGAATACTTGATAGCTAAAAACACCTAAATCTTAAGCTCAAATTATTGTTTAAATACACTGCATTTATCTAACTGAATTAATATTCCTAGTTGTCGTGCTGTGGTTTGTTTTGTTTTGAGTGAAAAGTATTGAGATCCTGAGAGCTGAGGCTGATGGGTTTTGCCTATATTTCCACAGGTTGATTCTGATGGGGACAAACATTCATCACTCATAGCCCGAGGTGATGGTTTACTTTTTAGTAAGGAACTAACAACATCTCTGATGGTTCCATTGATCTTCTGCTCACACCATCCTCAGACTATTCTTTACTACTTAATAACAGTTCTTTTCTCCTTTCTCAGGAAGAATTGATTTTTCAGTTTAGACTTTATGATTCACAGAAGAAAGAATATGAAGATTTCTACCTTTAGAAGATGAAAGATTATGAAAAGAATGTAGAATTAAAATGGATCCTTATTTTTAATATGATATCCTTTCTGAAAAATCAATATATTTTTTTAATAAAGCACACCCCTGAAAGTTACTGCAAATACATCTAGCAATTCCAAATCAGGGCACATATATTTAAGTAAACTTTACTTCAATTGAAAAAGAATAACAATAAAGATCTTTCCAAGAGAAAAAAAAACATGAAACCCTTGGAGGACTTTTCCAGCTAAATGCATTTGTGATAGCTTTCCAGTTTATCCCCATGGCAAGAGAAGAGGCAGTAACCACATTAGCAATAATGGTAGCAGCTAACATCGGGTGCTTGCGTACCACCTGCCAAGACCTGTGCTGAGATCTTCAGGTGCTCATTTCCTTTAATCCTCGGGGAATCCCTAAGTGATAAATACAGATGCTCCTCCACTTATGATGGGCTCACAGCCTAAAAACCCATGTAAGTTGAAAATATCATATGGTGAAAAGGCATAGAATATATCCAACCATCATCATAGTCTAGCAGAACAGTACACTGGAGAGGAACTGTTGCTCACCCTCATGGCTGCCTAAGAGCTGTGACTCACTGCCACTGCTCAGCATTGCGATGGAGTTTAAGGTCACACATCACTAACCCAGAAAAAGAGCAAAATTCCAAGACCACTTTTACACATATTTCTGTTAGTCAACTTTGTGTGGCTATGATCCAAACACTTGACAAAAACAAGTCAGAGGAGGAAAAGTTTATTTTGGGCTCATGGTTTTAGAGGTTCAGTCCCTGGTCAGCTGACTCCATTGCCCTGGGTCTAAAGCAAGGGAGAACATCATGGTGGAAGGGCATGGTGGGGGAAAGCTGCTAGGGCAATGGCAGCCATGAAGTAGCCAAAGAGCAAACAAGGACCAAGGTAATCCCCACCAGTGAACTACTTTCTCCAGCTACGCTCCACTTGCCTACTGTAACCCCTCAGTAGCCCATCCTAATCATTAATCCATCAAATAAATTAATCCAGTGATGAGGATACAGCCTCCATGATCTAGCTTCTACCTAAAAGGCCCATCTTTGAACCTTGCTGTATTGGGGAACACGCTTTCAAAACATGAGTTTTTCAGGGGATATTAAAAGTCCAAGCCAGAAGGAGGTTCAAGATAGCGACTTGAAGACAGATGGCTTCCCCAGCGGCTCTGAGACTGGACAGAAAATCCCCAGTTCATTTCCAGTTTCTTGAGGTGCGTTTGAGGGAGTAGCATCTTGAAACCCCAGTCCTAACTTGCTCAGTGGATTTGAGGAGCAGAGACTGGGGAGAAACAAGTGGGGTTTTTTAAATTTTTTTCCGGCCGGGCTGGGACACGGCCAGCAGCCGCCACCCAGGAGTAGGGGAAGAGTCAAGCAGCCTGCGAACTCAGCCCCACGGACTGTGCTTTAAATATAGAGTGGAGAAAAAAGGGAATTTATCCACCCCGGCAGAGAAGCAGAAGTGCGACTTTTTTTGTCTTGGATTACATTCCACTGGTGGGAGGACTGTGGGTGACAGCGACCTATGCCAAGAGTGGCTACAGTGGGTGGGGCTTCAAGCAGCCGTGGCTGCCGCTGTGGAGCTGAACTGACACAGCAACCCTGTACTCAGTACTCCGATCCCAGCATCGGGACAGCATCGGTGGAGTGCAGTTGCTGACACCCACAGGGCTCATACACTGCAGGGGACGAGAGCAGTGCTGGGAATCAGCACGCTGATGGGCCAATGGAACTCGATGCTCAGGGGGAAAACTGGGCCACCATTCCAAGCCCCAGGAGACAGCTCTTTCTGGCTTTTTAGAGCAACCTAGGAAAACTGCATCAGGAAATCACCACAGGCTTCAGTCTCATCCAGGAAGAGAAGGCCTAGGCCAGGCCCAGACTCCACCCTTCTTAGGAGATCTTCAGTTTGTGGAATAAGGGGAAGCAACTCCCTGCCCTGTCCACTCCTCCTAGCCAGGAAGAACACATCTTTTGCCACAAGAGACAGTGTATGCCTCTCCCAGCAGAGAGAGAATAGAAATCAGCCAGGGTCCCTGCTCATTAAGCCCTCTGGCTGCAGCTCCCCTGAGAAGCTGGCAAATTTCAGGGCTTTCCAGAATCAATCCTCTTCATTGGAAGCTCCTCCTAGAAATCCCAGGAATCTGAAGACACCCCAGTCAGCTTTCTGAGATCACATAACCACAGACCGAGATACAGTCATATCAAAACCCAGAAGCAAAGTGGACTTCTCCTCCCAAAGGTCCCAGAGAAGCCCTTACTGGTTTTAGTTCCAAGGTTTCATTAAGAAACTTAACTTCATTAAGGGTCAGAGACACTCTTAATATCTATACTTCCAAGTTATGCCTATTAAGATTTTTTTTGCTGCTGTTGCTTGCATGTTCTAGATGTACACCAATGCAATAACTGGAAAAGTTTACTGGTTCTCCGATATATAAAAACTCTAGCTATAGCAATTAGGCAAGAGAAAGAAATCAAAGGGATAAAAATAGGAAGAGAGGAAGTCAAACTCTCTCTTTTTGCTGATGACATGATCCTGTATCTGGAAGATCCAAAAAAAAAAATTCCATCAGTAAACTGCTTGAACTCAAACAGATTTAGCAAAGTGGCAGGATACAAGATCAACATACATAAATCAATAGCTTTCCTATACACTGATAATAATAGGACAAGGGAAATCAAAAGATCTCTTCAATGAAAATTATTGATCATTGAAGAATGAAATCCAAGACGACCTAAGAAGATGGAAAGATGTCCCATGCTCTTGGATAGGCAGAATAAAAATGGCCATTCTACCGAAAGCTTCATACAGACTTAATGCTATCCCCATAAAGATACCTATGTCATTCTTTACTGACAGAGAAAGAAATTTTCAAATTCATTTGGAACAATAAGAAACCTAGAATTGCCAAAACACTACTAAGCAAGAAAGATGAACCAGGTGGCTTTGCCATACCAGATTTAAAACTATACTATAGAACCGTAGTAACAAAGACAGCATGGTACTTGTATCAAGATAGGAAAGACCACCAATGGAATAGAATAGAAGACCCTGAAACAAACCCTCAAATCTTTAAACATCTGATTTTTGACAAAGGGGGACAAAATATTACATGGAGGGGAGACAGCCTCTTCAACAAATGGTGTTGGACAAACTGAACAGCCACTTGCAGAAAGTTGAAATTAGACCCATATCTTTCTCCTTGCATGAGAATCAACTCAAAATGGATCAAGGAGCTAGGAATTAAACCAGCTACACTGCAACTGATGGAAGACAAATTAGGACCAATACTTCAGCATTTGGGATTAGGCAAAGACTTTCTCAACATGTCTCCTAAAGTGAAGGAAGTAAAAAAAATCAGTGAATGGGATGCCATAAAGCTAAAAAGCTTTTGTACTGCCAAGGTAGCTTTTGTACTCTCAAAAGAGTCAAGAGGTTTCCCATGCAAATGGAGAGAATCATGGGCTATGATTCCTCTGACAGGGGCCTCATATCCAGAATCTATAAAATCCTCAAAAATCTCAACTACAAAAACACAAACAACCTAGTTACTAAATGGACCAAAGAGCTAAATAGAAACTTCTCAACAGAGGACACTGATCAAGCCAATGAATACATGAGAAAGTGCTCCAAATCACTAGTAACCAGAGAAATGCAAATGAAAACCACATTAAGATATCACCTTACACCAGTCAGAATGGCAAAAATGAAGAAAATAAACAATAATAGATACTGGAGGGGCTGTGGAGAGACAGGCACGCTAACACACTGTTGGTAGAGCTGCAGACTGGTACAGCCCCTCTGGATGCAGTGTGGAGAATCCTCAGAAAACTAGTGATGAGCCCACCATACGACCCTGCTATTCCACTCCTGGGTATCTTTCCAG
>PVKS010039590.1:0-17154 GCA_004027875.1 Aplodontia rufa | reverse complement strand
TCCAGTCACTGATCCTGCCGCCAGACAGTGCACAGGTCCGGGAGGTGTCCTCGCCAGTACGCTGTCTTTAAAGCTGTGCGGGATTTTTTCCCCCCTGCAGAAGGGACTCTGGCAGGCGGGAATGTAGGCTGGAGAGTGCAAATGCCTGCCGGCGGACCAGCCTACGGGCGCCGCCGCGGGTGCGCGGGACAAAGAATCCCTGTTCGCTCGTAGGTCTCTATTCCCCAAAACCAATGCTGAGATCAGAACTGGTGATTCATAATGCCATTTCCCAAAACGCACCTTAAAAAACTGGTGAGAAGCCGGAGATATCCTGATCAGTCACGGGGGTGCAATGGAAGCCTTTTGTCTTCAGATCGCCATCCTGTGTCTCCAGCTTTTTTGTTGTTGTTTTTAGTGCTTGCTTTGTCAGATATCTCACATCATGATATTTTTGGAGTACAGTTTCATTTAACAACCTACACTTACCCTGCATTTAATTTTTTCATATCTAAACTTTCTGTGGTAGGCAAATTCCACTGTGGAGGGGAAAAAACCTCTTTTGAGAGAAAGAAAGAGAATGAAAACATGCACACTTCATGGAAGTGCGTGGCGGGGAACACCTGTGGCCCATGTGGAGCCTATAAGTTCTAATTGCATGGGAATTCCCAGTCTGTTAAAAACCAATTCCAAACATGGGGACTGGCTTACTTACCTGTCAGTCAGTTGTATGATCATTTTATCCTTGTTGTTACACATGGTTACAGTTTACTTTTTTACCACGAGCAAAGGTTCTGCATGTGATTTGGATTTCATGTGAGCAAAAAGCCTAGTAGAATGTCTAATACTGGAGGAGCTTATTGACTATTTAGAGCCATGGAACTCTGGATTGTCCAAAATGAAGGCACACCATTTCAGCAACACAAATTGAAAATCCTTCAATATGAAAACAAAGCTTGAATTCTAAGTGAGGAGCCAGGTAAATACGTCATTTTACAATCAGTATATGAGAAGGCATGCCTCAACAATGTGGTAATAGTGATATACCTGATGTTCTGTGGAAATGCATATATTTTAATACAGTCTGTTTCACCAGAGCATGCTTCTCAGAGGAGGTGATGACCAAGTCAGAACTGACTGATAAGTCAGAGTTATCTGAGTCAGGGAAAGCATAAAGACCATCAAGATAAAAAGTCAATAATGTGTACAAAGAATCCCCACTCTACTGCTCCATGACTCCAAACTGAAATTTCTCTGAGCAACAATAATTTGCTTCTGGACTAAATTCCATTTCTACAAGGCCATGGACTGTGCTACAAGCTGACCATCAAGTTAGGAACAAAAATAATGACCTAAATCTCTTAATTGTCCCCTCTGAAAAATCCCATGAGGTCAAACTATTTAAATCATTTGTACAGGTGATGAAACTTAAATTACAAAAGATAAGTTGCAATGCACACTTATCTTATAAAAGTTTCTTTTTTGAGTTGACCTGAGACTATCAGATATAGGCTTTAAAATATTTATAAAATATTACTAAACACTCATAAAATAATTTTTAAATATTCAATATTCTCTTCAAAATTTATTTTTTATTATTTTTTAATTAAGAAATTTATTTGTTGAACAATCAAATAAGCTTCCGATGAAATAATATAATATATGCATAAATTCTGACAATTAGATTTACCCACAGATCCCCCCCATTACCCACCCTTATCTCTCCACCCCACTTCCCAATACATCACTACAAATGCCTAGGTTGTATGTCATTACAACTTATCCAGATTTGAAACATGAGAATTGACCTCCTTTCTCAGTAGCCAGGGTCTAGCTCCAGCCTCCACAGATGAGTGAAGACATTCGACCCTTGGTTCTCCGGGTTATACTTATTTCACTCAGCATAATTTCTTCTATAGCCATCCATTTACCTTCAACGGCTACAATATCATTGTATCTAATTGCTGAGAAAAACTCCATGGTATATATGTACCACAGTTTTTGGACCCATTCACCCAGTGAGGGACATCTGGGTTGTTTCCACAATTTAGCTATTGTAAATTGAGCTGCTATGAACATAGGTATTGCTGTGTCGCTGTAATGTGCTGATTCTAAACTCCCTGGAAAAATACCCAGGAGAGGAATAGCAGGATCATATGGTGGTCTCATCCCTAGTTTTTTGAGGATTCTCCACACAGCTTTCCAGGGGTGGGTGTGTGTGGCTGTACCAGTCTGCAGCTCCACCAACAGTGTGTTAGTGTGCCTATCTTTCCTCAACCCCTCCAGCATATATTATTATTTATTTTCTTCAATTTTTTGCCAATCTGATTGGTGTGAGGTGATATCTTAATGTAGTTTTCATTTGCATTTCTCTGATTATTAGTGATTTAGAGCACTTTCTCATTGGTTTGCTCAATGTCTCTGTTGAGAAGTTTCTGTTTAGTTCTTTGGCCCATTTATTGATTGGGTTGTTTGTGTTTTTGAAGTTGATATTTTTGAGGATTTTGTAGATTCTGGATATGAGGCCCCTGTCAGTCCATGATTCTCTCCAATTCTGTAGGAAACCTCTTGACTAATTTGATTATTTCCTTGGCAGTGCAAAAGCTTTTTAGCTTTATGGCATCCCATTCACTAATTTTCAACTTTACTGTCTTCCCTTTAGGAGACATGTTGAGAAAGTCTTTGCCTACTCCAAATGCTGAAGTGTTGGACCTAATTTTCCTTCCATCAGTTGCAAGGTAGGTGGTTTAATTACTAGCTCCTTGATCCATTTTGATTTGATTTGCTTGTAAGGTGAAAAATAAGGGTCTAATTTCAACTTCCTACAAGTGGCTGACAAGCACCATTTGTTGAATAGGCTGTCTCTCCTCCATGTAATATTTTGTCCCCCTTTGTCAAAAATCAGATGCTTAAAGATTTGGGGATTTGTTTTAGGGTCTTCTATTCTATTCCATTATTCTTCCTTCCTATCTTGACACCAGTACCATGATGTCTTTATTACTATAGCTCTATAGTATAGTTTTAGATCTGGTATAGCAAAACTGCCTGTTTCTTCTTTCTTGCTTAGTAATGTTTTGGCTATTCTGGGTTTCTTATTGTTCCAAATGGACTTGAGAATTGCCTTTTCTATATCTGTAAAGAATGACATTGGTATCTTAATGGGGATTGCCTTGAATCTATATATTGTTTTTGGCAGAATGGCCATTTTTGTTTTAGAGATTCTGCCTAACCAATAGCATGGAACATCTATTTGATTATTTTTATTGTAGAGATCTTTGATTTCTCTTGTTAGTCATTGCATCTTATTTAGCTAGTTCTGCGGTTGTCTTGGTTCGTTACTGATGGTGATATTTTTACTGAATTTCCTCTGTTTTTGGGTTTTGGGTATCAATTGCTTGTTCTTCTGTCTGGAGTGTTTCCTTGAGAATTCTTTGTAAGGCAGGTTTTCTGTTTACAAATGCTGCCAGTTTTGTCATATCATGAAAAGTCTTCTTTCTCCATCAGATTTGAAGCTGAGTTTTGCCGGGTATAGAATTCTTTCAGATGCTGAAAGATATCTTTCCAAGCCTTTCTTGCTTCCAGAGACTGGGTTGAAAAGTCACAGACAATTCCTATTGGTTTACCTCTGAATGTGATTTGGCGTTTCTCGCTTGCTTTTAATATTGTTTCCTTGGTATCCCTGTTGTACATTTTGAATATGATGTGTCTTGGTGAGTTTCTCATTTGATTAGGCTTTTTGGGTGTCCTGTAAGCTTCCTGAATGAGCATGTCTGATTCTATTTTTATATGAGAAAAGTTTTCTTTCACAATTTCCTTGAGGATGTTCTTCATATCATTCATGTGTGTCTCAGTTTCTTCCTGTATCCCAATTACTCTCAGATTGTTTCTTCTCATTTCATCCCAGACATTTTAAAAATCTTGTCATGTTCTCTTAGTTGTTTTTCTTTTTTGTCATCAGTGTGCTCAAGCTTGGTCAGCCTATCCTCATTGTCAGATGTTCTTTATTCAATGGGAGAGTTTCTATTTTCTGCTGAAGTTAGTCTATTATTAAATTCTTCCATGGTCCCTCTCATATCATTGACTGCAGATTTTAGAACTGATACTTCCTTTTTGAGAATATCAGTTTCTTTAATGATAGAGTTTCTCAACTCTTGAGTTTTCTCATTTCTTCCCTTCATTATCACTTCTTTTAATTCATTGTTCCTTTTTATTATCAGATCACTGAAACATTTGAAATAATTTGCACAGAATATTCTTTTCCTTAATTTGTTACCTTCAAAATCACATGAAGAAAGTAACCAGAACTTCAAAATTTTCTTACAATTAAAAATATAGCAAACTCGTCTATTGCATGTCTGGTTGCTGACACCATCTTGGTGTCACTCCAGGACAGTGAGTTCACTATAATATGAAAGTCTTCCTAGTGCATCCAAGAGCAAAAGAAAATAATATATCTCTGATCTCTAAGAGAAATATAAAATGGTGGAACAGATCTAGGCAGCAGCCCTCAAACCCCGTACAGCCTAGAAAGGAAACAGTGAAAGAAAACTGACCAGAAAGGTGTGTGACAGAGTAAATACCCTTAAAACTCAATATTGGACAATTGGAGACTTGGAGGGACTTGTATATTGGTTATTGGAACAGAACATAAAGACAGAATTTCTTGACTCTAAACCCTGACCAGGGAGGATTTGGGGGAGAGGTAACAATAAAAGAAGGAGAAGGAAGACCATGAGCTCACTTTCTAAACAACAACTTGAGAAAAATGAAGTCAGTATGGGACAGGAGTAGCAAAGACAGTGAAGGAGATCACATGATTTAGCCCAAATTGTAGATTGAAATTTGTGCCAGGCAATGCAGTCATTTTATAGAGTCCACAACTAGCCAGCTTCTATAGAAGAAATTAAATCAGTACATATTCTCTCCATCTTCAGATATTAACATAGAAAACCAGAGGTAACACCTCTGAAGTGGGATGTCTGAGCAATCTGTCTAGAAGGAACTTGTAGAGGGATTGTTGCTGGCTGAAATTTACTGAATCTCTTAAGAGCAAGTCACTCTTAGGGTGTGTGAGCCCCAACACAGCACTTCCGAAAGCCTCCGTAGGAACTAAGGCAAAGACAAGGAAACTAATGTCCTACCTTCATGTAGTGCCTGGTAAAACCCAGGTGAGTTTCACCAGTCAAAGCAGGGGCTGTGTGCCACGGATGGCCCACTGAGAGCCTGCACCCCACAGGCATTTTATGGTGGTATTTCACTAATGCACTCAAGGGCATCATATCTGCTAATTTTTACTCAAAATAGTATTTTGGCATTTTCTCATGTAATTGCTCAATGTTTTCCCTGTAAATTTCATTTCCTTATTATGCAAGGATGCAGCCTATATTTGCAATGTTCATCTCAATATTTCTAGACAAGAAACTGCCAGGGAATACATATAAACCACTTTTATAAGGATGGATTTAGCCAGTACCACTGTGGGGAGAGGTTTTAAGAATATTTAGACACTGATGTCTTCGACTTTTGTGCTGTTTCAACCCCATTGTTCTCAGCTCTTTTTGGTTTTCTTTCATAATTAAAGTTTCTTAGTTTTCTTTTGGAAAAGAAAATGATGTTTCTTTAGAAGTAGTGCTGCCACTTAGATAGGGGGGTGGGGAGTGGAGGTAGGCAACTGCTCCTGAGGGAGGAAACGGAGCAAGGGAGCAAGTTTCCTAACCAAGTACCCTAATCCGGCCGGCTGAGAACTCCCTGATCTGATGTCTCTTAATTTACATAATCTTGCATAAAGTGCTGGGAATTAATTGTTCACATTAGCGAACTTGCAGTTGTTTGTGCTAGCAGTAGCCGCCATTGTGACATTTCCCTGAGGGCGGGGTGGGTTGCTCAGCAAAAAAAGCGATCTTGGGCCCTTAGACAACAGAGCCAGAAAACCAGAATCTATCGCCCAGAGATTGGGCCCTTTCCCAAGGGTCTTTGTGGTGCTGGGAGGTCCCTCTCCACCTCTGGTCGCTGCCCAAGGAGCCTGTGAAGGAGAGGATTTGGCACAAGATTTTTAACTCAATCACAGTGGACAATAATTCACCGGTGCCCTCGGGTTACAAGAGCTGATTTTAAAGTCCTTTAACGTAAGTGCTCGCACCAGCATGGGAGAGTGGGGTAGGGTGGGGTGGGTCGCCGAGCAGCAATAGGGGGCCTCAATCCCCATGATCAGAAACAGAAGTTACCACCCCCCCAACAACTGGCCATCTGCCCTGGGGGCTGTAGGGAACTTGGATTCACCTCTCCAGCTCGCAAACCTCTTGGTTAGCAACCTTCTGCCCTTCGACCGCCCCTCTTCTCACCCAAATAGGAGGAGGAGCCTGTGAACAGAATTTGCTCCAGCAGGGCACATCTCTCTAAAGGGGATCATCTGCTTCAGCCTCCACTTGTTATCTGCCTCAGGAAGCTTTGAATATATGGGGCAGCGTGGGCTTCACCTTAGCATCTGAGCTCCTTGCGTAGCCAAGGCTTCATAGGCCTTGACCTCTCTAGTAGGGCACCTCCTAGCAATTGCAACTGAGAATCTCATAAGCACTGGCACTATCTGGACCATCTTTCAGTCAACCCCACAGAGCAGCTCTTGGGAATTCTGAAGATCACAAGACACGCAGAGTGTGTCACCAGTGATCCTGAGGAAGCGAGTCTCAGGCTGACCACACTCCTTGGATCAGTCAGAGACCCACACATCTACACTAGGATCAACTCGATTGTCTACAACTTCTGAGCCCCAGGTCCAAGAAATTTCTAGATGTAGATTGGCAGAAAGCAACCATCTCAGGATTACAACCCAGGAGAGATGAATACCCCTTTGCAACAGAAAATTTTGAGGAGATCCTCTAATAAAAACCAGGCCACTGGACTTAACCAAAGTGCTTCTTCCCTGACAAGCTCAACAACGAAGAATCCCCAGTTTATGTCAGATTGGAACGCACCCCCCCATGGTACTTACTCGCTGACCTAGGGGGCAGAAAAACTCAGAAATTTACCAACTAGTTTTGTTTTTTTCTTTACCTCTTGGTTTTGTTTTTTCTTTGTTTGTTTGTTTGTTTTTTCATTTCTTCATTAAAAAAAAGGGAATCCGGCTGGAATATAATATTTTAAAATTTTTATCATTACTGTGGGTTTTTTTCCTTTTTTTCCTTCTTTCTTGCTTTACGAATAATATTGAATTTGGTGTTGATGGATGTAAATATTTATCCATGTGTATGTATTGGTGATTGGCTCTTTCTTTCTCTATGTCTTCTTGAACCCTACTGCTATCCTTATAACATTGGGTTCCTATCAGGAAAACATTTCATGATAGCAAAATAGCCTCAGCCTATGGTGAGTGAAGATAACCATGCCCCATACTAACCTCTTCCTCCACTGTACTCTGGTAATCCCTAAATATAAGCATCTTTCTCTCATTTTCACCCCAAGTCTTTACCCTACCCATACCCCATTTCTATGTTTTCCTTTGTCCTAATAGAATAACCTACTCCCCCTAATCCCTAGTTCCCCTATACTCTAAAGCAGGTGTGATTTTATACCTCCCCAATTCACCTCCTTGACTTCCTAGTTATTCTTTCTCCCCAATTTCAGAGAGACTCTACTACCTGAATAAATAGATGTGCTTCAAAATGGGTGCTTGCTTCCTATCATAATATACAGTGAGAGTTCTCTCAAATAAAGCTGCTACTATTGGTGCTAATCATCAGCTCATCTGTTTTAGTTGAAACAGACTACTATTTGCACCTGTAGCCTCTCAAATTCTGGCATCTTTAGGTCTGTATTGACCAAATAGCTCCCTTTCACAACGAAGCAAAGTCATAAGAAGCTCCAATACTACACCACGAGTAACAAGGTTGAAATAAAAGATAAGCTCTCTGACTCAGAAAATGAGGAAAAGGGGAAATAACTCCCTTCCTCAACCCCACAGCTTCCACCCAAGGAATCCATTGCTGGGGCCCTGGATGAAAACCAAAGACATTGTATCAGCATTATGATTAGTAATGCAATCAAAGAGTTGAGAGATGAAATAAGGAAAGAGATCAGAGAACAATTTCAAGAAATGAAAGACAACTTCTACAAGGAAATAAGGGAACAATTCCACGAGATGAAAGATCAGCTATACGAAGATATTGACATTCTGAAAAGAGATGTAGCAGAGCTATCAGGATTGAAAAACATGGTTAACCAATTCAAATCTTTACTGGAAGATACCAACACCAGAGTGTACTCCACTAAAAATAGAACTTCAGTGCTTGAAGAACGAGTATCGGACAAAGAGGATCGCCTAAACAAAGTAGAATTCAAAGAAGATAAACAAGATAAACAGGTTATATTACATATTCAGAACTTTTAAGTAATATTTGATGAGATGAGGCTTAATAATCTGAGAATCATTGGCGTGGAGGAAAACTCCGAACAGCAAACAAGAGGCTTCAAGAAACTTTTAAGAGAAATCATAAGTGAGAACTTCCCTCATTTTACTATTGATCCAGAATTCCACATCCAAGATACTTATAGAACATCAAATAGACCTAATCAATTGAGAAACTCACCAAGACATATCATATACAAGATGAATATAAGAGAAATTAAAGAGAGAGTTCTAAAAGCTGCTAGAGAAAAGAGCCAAATCACATTCAGAAGCAAACCAATTTGGATCACTATGGATTTTTCAGAGCAAACAATGAAGGCCAGAAGAGCTTGGAACAATATCTTTCAAGTGTTAAAAAATAACAACTTCTACCCAAAGATAATATACCCTGCAAAACTCAGCTTCAAATGTGATGGGGAAATTAAATACTTCAACGATAAA
Source organism: Aplodontia rufa (assembly GCA_004027875.1). Taxonomy (NCBI): domain Eukaryota; kingdom Metazoa; phylum Chordata; class Mammalia; order Rodentia; family Aplodontiidae; genus Aplodontia; species Aplodontia rufa. The sequence continues at coordinate 8,333 of PVKS010039590.1, read as the reverse complement.
CTGAAGCTAACAAGATACATGAACACAAATCCTACACTACAGAATATTCTCAAAGATGTTCTCCATTCAGAAGAAAATGTCAATGACATCCTAAATCCTTAAACAAGGGTGAGTCAATAATCATATTATACGCAAGATGACTTCCAAAATGACTCAAAACTCTGTAATTGATACAAACTCAGAGACTCAGCCTCCCATATCTATTCTAACTTTGAATGTGAATGGTCTCAATGCCCCAATTAAAAGACACAGACTGGCCCACTGGATCAAAAAACAAAATCAACAATATGTTGCCAGCAAGAGACACATTTGGCACTCAAAAATAGACACAGGCTGAAAGTGAAAGGATGGCAAAATGTTTACCAGGCCTGCGGCCCAAAAACCTCAAGCTGGTGTGGCTATTCTAATTTTGGATAAAATCAATTTCCAACTAAAACTTATCAGAAAAGACAAAGAGGGTCACTGTATTATACTGAAAGGGATAGTCCATCAAGAAGATGTAATGTTAATTAACATTTATGCCCCCAAATACAACCTCCCCAAATATATGGAAACAATAATTAAGGACATTAATCCCCTCATTGATCTCAACACAATAATTCTGGGGGAATTCAACACACCAATATCAACTCTAGACAGATCATCAAAACAAAAAAATCAATACAGACATTTCCAATTAGAACAATTCTATTAATCAATTGGGCTTAACAGACATCTACAGAATATTCCATCCTAAGACAGCTGAATTTACCTTCCTCTCAGTGGCTCATGGATCAGTCTCTAAAATAGATCACATCCTAGTTCACCAGGATAATCTTAACAAATATAAAAAAGTGGATATAATCCCATGTATTCTGTCAGATCATAATGCTATGGTCTTAGCAATCAACAAGAGAAACAACAGAAACTGTTCAAATTCTTGGAAATTGAATAACTACCTCTTAAATGAAGGATGGGTAAAAGAAGAAATGAGAACAGAAAATTAAGAAGTTCTTGGAATTGATGGAGAATGAGGAAACAACATACCAAAACCTCTGGGACAGTATGAAGGCATTCTTAAGAGGTAAATTTATAGCGCTGAGTGCATACATAAAAAATCTAGAAAGAGATCAGAAATATAGCCTTATGCTGCAACTCAAACGACTACAAAAGGAGGAACAGTCCAACCTCAAATCTAACAGAAGACAGGAAATTACCAAAATCAGAGCTGAAATCAATGAAATTGAGAACAAAAAAGTATACAAACTATTAACAATATTAAAAGTTAGTTCTTTGAAAGAGTGAACAAAATTGACAGACCCCTTTCCAACCTCACCAAAAGGAAGAAAGAAATGAAGCAAATCAACAAAATCAAAGATGAAAATGGGGATATCACCACAGGCTCATCCAAGATCCAGAAGATTATCAGAACCTATTTTAAAAATTTATACTCTGCCAAGTTTGATAACCTGGAGGACATGGACAGGTTCTTGGACACACTTGACATCCCCTCTTTAACACAGAAGGACATTGAAAACCTAAACCAACCTATCACAGATAGCAAAATTGAAGCAGCAATCAAAGTTCTCCCAAAAAAGAAAAGCCCAGGTCCTGATGGATATATGGCAGAATTCTACCAAGCCTTCACAGAAGAACTAACACCTATTCTCTACAAGCTCTTCCAGGAAATTGATAGAGTGGGATCACTCCCAAACACTTTTTATGAAGCAAATATTACACTGATTCCAAAACCCAACAAAGACACATCAAGAAATGAAAACTACAGACCAATTTCCCTGATCAACTTTGATGCAAAATCCTTAATAAAATTTTAGCTAATCGGATACAAAAGCACATTAAAAAGATAATACATTATGATCAAATGGGCTTCATTCCAGGAAAACAAGGCTGATTCAACATACGCAAATCAATAAATGTAATTCACCACATAAACAGAATTAAAAACAAAAATCATATAATCATCTCAATTGATGCAGAGAAGGCATTTGATAAAATTCAAAACCACTTTATACTCAAAACTTTGGAAAAGCTAGGGATCAAGAGAAGATACTTTAACTATGTCAAATCCAATTATGACAGACACATAGCCAACATTATCCTCAATGGAGAAAAACGGAAAGCATTTCCACTGAATTCAGGTACTAGACAAGGCTGTCCACTTTCCCCACTCTTGTTCAATGTAGTCCCTGAAATTCTTGCCAGAGCTATCAGGCAAGACAAGGAAATCAAAAGTATTCTTATAGGAAAAGAAGAAGTTATCTTTATTCACTGATGACATGATTCTATAACTAGAAGACCCAATATCATTGGCCAGAAAACTCCTACAGCTTATAGATGATTTCAGCAAAGTGGCTGGCCACAAGATCAACTCCAGTAAATCTCTAGCTTTCCTTTACTCCAGCAACAAATCGGCAGAAGAAGAAATCAGGAAATCTCTTCCATTCACCATCACTTCCAAAAAAAATGAAATACTTGGGCATTAACCTTAAAAAGGATATTAAGGACCTCTACAAAGAAAATTATCAAACACTAAAAAAAGAAATTACAGAAGACCTGAGTAGATGGAAAAACATTCCATGCTCATGGTTAGGCAGAATCAATATAATAAAGATGACCATTCTACCCAAAGCCCTATACAAATTCAATACAATCCCCATCAAGATACCAATGGCATTCTTCACAGATATAGAAAAAGCAATTCTCAAGTTCATATGGAATAACAGGAGACCCAGACTAGCCAAAATAGTACTCTACAGGAAGGAAGAAGTAGGGGGTATCTCAATCCCTAACCTGAAATTATACTACAGAGCTGTAGTAGCAATAACAGCATAGTATAGGTATCAAAACAGAACCAAAGATCAGTGGAACAGAATAGAAGATCCTGAGACAAACCCCCGTATCTTTAACTATTTGATATTTGATAAAGGTGGCAAAAGCATAGTGTGGAAGAAAGATAGCCTGTTCAACAAATGGTGTTGGATAAATTGGACAGCCATGTGTAGACAGTTGAAGCTGGATTATTATCTTTCACCCTGCACAAAAATTAAATCAAAATGAGTCAAAGATCTGGATAGTAAGCCAACAACGTTAAACTTACTAGAAAAAGAAGTAGGGTCAACAATACAGGACATAGGAGTCGGCAGCGCCTTCCTCAACAAAACTCCCATGGCTCAAGCAGTAAAGTCAAGAATAAATGAATGGGATGCAACTAAACTAAAAAGTTTTTGCACAGCTAAAGATCTAATCAAGAGCATCAGGAGAGAACCTACAGAATGGGAGAAAACCCTTGCCTGCTACACCTCGGACAGAGGGCTAATATCCAGAATATACAAGGAACTAAAGAAACTAAACACCAAAATCACAAATAATTCAATCAGTAAATGGGCTACAGATCTGAAAAGAAACTTCCCACCAGTGGAAGTCCAGAAAGCCCATAAATATATAAGAAAATGCTCTACATCGTTAGCTATAAGGGAAATGCAAATCAAAACTTCAATGAGATACCACTTCACTCCTGTTAGAGTGGCAAAAATGAAAAATTCTAACAAAAACAGATGCTGGAGGGGCTGTGGGTAAAGAGGAACACTACTACACTGCTGGTGGGACTGCAAACTGGTTCAGGCACTATGGAAAGCAGTGTGGAGAATCCTCAAAAAATTAAGGATGGAACCACCTTATGACCCAGCTATCCCACTTCTGGGTATTTTCCCAAAGTGTTAGGATCAGCACAGTATAGTAATAGGGCTTCATCAATGTTTATAGCAGCTCAATTTACTATGGATATAGATTATGGAACCAACCCAGATGCCCCTCACTTGATGAGTGGATACAAAAACTTTGGTACTTATATACAATGGAATACTACTTGGCCATTAGAGAAGATGCTATTATGGCTTTTGCAGCCAAATGGATGGAGATGGTAAGAATTATGCTAAGTAAAGTATCCCAATCTCAGAGACTCAAGGGCCAAATGGTATGTCACATCTATGGAAGCTAGAATACATGGGGAAGCAGTATATTAGATGGCTAAGCTAATAATATCTTCAAATTGTATGATTCTCTGTGCAACAGGGAGATGACTCCCTAGGATACTTGGAGGCGTAGGGAGGGGGATGGGGTTGAAGGGTGTAGGAAGAACTCCTAGGAGACTGGAAAATGGGAATATGCAGGAATCATCTCAGAAGGAGTCCTCCACAAGATATCGATTTAACTCAGGAGCTCTTCTGGGGAAACAGCAACAGGGGGAACCCAAGTTGGGCATCCATGATATGCCATTAGCCCTGGATAACTAAGTATATATACACTGATTCTTGAATGTTAGATAATGTTTCCCCCTCAATTGTATCTCTATATCCATCTAATAAAAAAGCACTTCTCAATCAAGTTTAATGAGGCCTTCTATACAGACTCATTTTCATGGTTCTGTAGAGCTTTAATTTTGTCCACACTTCCAAATTCTTCAATCATTATACTCAGTTTTTCAATTTCACATAATTTTCCGGCAGTCTGAAAGATATTTGAAATAGCATCCAGAATAATTTTGGTATCTTTCACAGTGAAGAGGTTCATCAGTGGTTCTGTTAGGCTAAAACAAACAAAGTACATGATCTGTTCAACTGTCCCACTACTTATATAATTGGTCACAGCCCATACAGCTTCCTTTTGTGTCTTAAAGTCTGTCTTGGAGAGAGCACCGACAAGGAATGGGTCTAATCCATGATTCACAATTTGCTGTTATCTGGTCCGGTCAGCCAGCTGTGATGTTTGACACTGTCCATGTGGCTTCCTTGTGAATTTGAGGTTTGGGGTTAGTTAGCAGGCTGGGAAAGAAGGCAAGTGCACCTGCATTCATCAGAACCTGAGTCTGTTCATCTGTTCCAGTGACAATATTCCTTGTGGCTTGCAGAGTGAGAGTCACAACTGGTGATTCAGTAGCTCCTAGAAGCTTCACAAGTTGGGGCACAACATCTATTTTCACAACCATTTCAGTGTGTTCATTTGAACCATCAGTAAGTTAGGAAATAAGCCCTGCCGGTGTCTGCTAATACTTCTGGATCATCATGATGCAGGAAGACAACTAAAGTGGGAAGAATCTGCTCAACAGCGTCTAGCAGAGGGTGCAGGATTCTTTTTGAGACAAAGGTTTGAAAGTGTCCATGTAAGATTATGTAACAAACCACATGCTAAAGTTAACATATCAGGAACTGCAAGAAAAGCCAGAAGTGGGTCCACTGCACCATATTTGATGACTAAATTTTGGAAAACTGAACCATCACCTGCAATGTTCTTAGAGCCCATACAGCTTGTTCACTGATGTGAGCATGGGGATTTGCCAAGAGAGAAATGAATGCTGGGATAGCACTTCTATCCATCACAGTTCTGATGTACCAGAAGCACTGTTAGTGATCACCCAAGCAGACTCAAACTGAATGGGACTACAGTTAGTTCTGCTCAAGGAGACAAATTTTGGAATCAAACCAGCCCATATTATTTTGTATGGGGCGGGGCGCTGTTTCTCTCAAGAAAGCAGTTTCCTAGCAACTTGAGCAGCTTGTGTTGGCTTTCCAAATTGTTACTGTTTATACCTTTGACAATGTCATCAACAGACCAATTCACATTGCCCTGATTGTTGTGGGTTTCCTGTAGTGGAGAAGTAGCATCATCAGGAAAGGAGCTTACATTTTTCCTTTTCAGCATCTAGTTATCCTTCTTAGCTTTCCTCAGCCCCATATTAACTTCTATTTGGCACTGTCTCATTTCTGTACTGTCTTTTCCCTTGTTCCTGAATCAGTTAAACCAGGCAGCTGGTGAATTAGCATTCTAATAGGTGGAAATTGTTATGAAACAAAGGAAGAAAGCTGCGCAGGGACTCAGGCTTCCACAGGAGGTGGTGTGGGGCTCACAGATTGCAGATCCACTGCCCTCAGACATCCACTGCAGCTCAGCCCAGAGACGGCATGCCAGGTTGATATCTTTTTAAGAAAACTTTTAAGTTAAAACACAAATGTGGAGCTTGAGAGGTGGTTCAGGGTAGAGTGGTTGCCCAGCACCACATACACAACAGAGTAGAAGAAAAACAGAAACCGGATGAAAAAATAAAAAGAACTCTCTCCTCTCTCTCTTTAAAAGAAACAAACAAACAAACAAAAAATAATTGACCTTGACGTGATGATGATACCCTGTTAATAGATTCTGCAAATCAGGTGTATCAGTTCTTCATGTTTTTCATTTTCACTTGATATTTTTAACAGTTCTAATATGTTTTACATTACTAGCAGCAATGACATTAACTTCAACATAAGATCAGAAGAATAAAAAGCTGTAATTTTCCTCATTCCCATTACAGGAATTATTTTAAGATATCATTTAAAAAAGGGTTTTTATCTTAATGCATATATATTAACTCTTGTTAGATTGCATTAATTTGCATTTTATCTGTAATTGGCAAGTGTTTCTCTTTTATCATATAAATATTTTAAAACTAAAAATATTATTCGTTTTGGAAATATCATAAATTGCTGGAAAGTGATGAAATTTGGTACACTTCTATTATATCTGAAAGGAAACATGTCAATTATTGTGAATTTAACTCTGCATAATGCACAATTTTTCTTCTGTACAGCACCAGAAACAACACATCACGAGTCATGCCTAGCACTCATTTAAATGCAACCTCAGAGTCACACTGCATGTTACAAATATCTGGGAGCTGTGTGATTAGTTAACATCTTGTGCATAACCCTTAAAATTATAGCAAGTTCTCAGGAGATAATTAGTCTACCCTGTTTCTGTACTAAAACTATGTTTTAGCCATGACTCTCAGGAATAGTAGCAGGAAGATGACTCTAAATCAGATCAATTCAAGAATCTCAGAAGGAAAAAAAATGGAAAAAAAAGTAATTGAATATTTTATTTTTCTTGTACAAATGGACACTAAGAAGAAAACTGAGACTACTGAATGTGGAATATGCCACTCAGACCAATTCCTACCTACTTCTCTACAGTATCTTAGGTACAGAATAAGAAAATGAAGAAATATGGGAGAGCTTCAATTCCTGTTCCTCTGTAGAATGCCACAGATGTTGGGTTTCTGCATGGAGCAGAAACCTCAAAGCTGAATGATGCTTTAAGTTCACAAAAATTCATTCGCATAAGAATGAAGTAGGATTTCCAGAGAAATTATGCTTCAGGTTCAGTCCATTGCTACATCTTAAGAGCAATACAGACAGTCTTGTTATAGGAACAGAAATAATACTTGAAAGACAGTTGACTATTCACCTGCCGTTCTTCTTAACCAATATCTTGTGCTGTTAGCTTGGGGTTCCAAAAATCTCATGACCTGCTTAGCATGCACATCAACAATAATACTACAAATGAACACAAAACCAGAGAAGTTGTGGATGTCATATATCGTTCATGTAAATGTGAGAAGATCCAAGGCCAAGATATTTATGCATATCTCTGTGAGCCACATGATTCTAGAATTTGTTCCTATTCTTTTTTTCCAGGTTATATTTTCTATAGAAAGAGTGATTTTGGCATAAAATTTGTGGATTAAAGGCTCAATATGAAGATTCCTAGGTTGGTTTCTCATTTCCAAATAAGAAACAAGAATCCATCATAGTGTTTTTTAGCATGGGAAGGGTGAATAAAATTTACACTTAATGGTATAAACACACTTAATAGTGTGAGATTTATCCACAACAAACAAGGAAGTAGACAATTCTCACCTAAGGGCTCAAGTTATATCAGAAGTCAAGCTACCACCCAATTCAATTGCAAATGTCTCAAAGAACAAAATTCTTAGGACACAAGCCAGTTGATTTCTAATCAGATGCCTGCTATCGTGACCTCCCTTAGCCTTCCAGAATGGATAAAGAACTATCTTCTCTTAAATATGTATTCATTATTTAAAAATAAAGGAAAAATCTATTAGTAATTGGTTGTAGAAAAAGAAAATAAAATAAAACTGTACTAAAGAAAGTTATCAAATTTTAGTAAAATTAATTTTAATTTTTTTAAAAATAAATGTGAAAATTGAAGATTGTCATCCAAGAAATTATATATTGCATTATGCAATATAAATTTTACAGCCAAATTTAAAGGTAATTGAACACTTTAGTAGACAGGCACTTGATTTAAGCTGATGCTTTGCACTGATGTGATTACTTAAATTATTCATATTAAAATATTTTTGTTGAGTTATGGTGACAGGATACCATAATTTTTTTGTTTTTTCATTTTATTTGTTTTTAAGTATGATTTCCTGGAAACATGTTAAAGAACACTTGGTAATCTCATATTGGTATGTTTTGTTCCTCCAATTATCTTTC
>PVKS010039589.1:0-17156 GCA_004027875.1 Aplodontia rufa | reverse complement strand
AAGTCATTCAATTTGCAGTTTTGTTAGGTCAGCCGTCAGCCCTACTGCTTCCCCATAAAGTCTAGCATCAACAGATGAGAGAAACCATTCGGCCCTTGAGTCTCTGAGATTGGGAGACTTCACTAAGCATAATTCTATCCATCTCCATCCATTTGATTTCAAAAACCATAATATCATCCTCTCTAATGGCCGAGTAGTATTCCATTGTATATATGTACCAAAGTTTTTGTATCCACTCATTGAGTGAGGGGCATCTGGATTGGTTCCATAGTCTAGCTATAGGAAATTGAGCTGCTATAAACATTGATGAAGCCACATCACTATAATATGCTGATTCTAAGTCTTTTGGGAAAATACCCAAGAGTGGGATAACTGGGTCACAAGGTGGTTCCATCCTTAATTTTTTGAGGATTCTCCATACAGCTTTCCATAGTGGCTGAACCAGTTTGCAGTCCCACCAGCAGTTGTACAATGTTCTCTTTTCCGACAGCCCCTCCAGCATCTGTCGTTGTTTGTATTCTTCATTTCTGCCACTCTAACAGGAGTTAGAGTTAGTTGCATTTCCCTTATAGCTAATAATGTAGAGCATTTTCTCATATATTTGTGGGCTTTCTGGACTTCCACTGAAGAGAAGTTCCTTTTGAGTTCTTTAGCCCATTTATCGATTGAATTATTTGTGAGTTTGGACTTTAGTTTCTTTAGTTCCCTGTATATTCTGGATATTAGCTCTCTGTCCGAAGTGTGGCAGGCAAAAGTTTTCTCCCATTCTGTAGGTTCTCTCTTGATGCTCTTGACTAGATCTTTAGCTGTGCAGAAACTTTTTAGTTTATTTGCATCCCATTCATTTATTCTTGATTTTACAGCATGAGCCATAGGAGTTTTGTTAAGGAAGTAGTTGCCGACGCCTATAAGCTGCAGAGTTGACCCTACTTCTTTTTCTAGGAAGTTTAGAGTTGTAGGCTTAATATCCAGGTCTTTGATCCATTTTGATTTAATTTTTGTGCAGGGTGAAAGGTAAGGATCCAGCTTCAGTTGTGTACAAATGGCTGTCCAGTTTGTCCAACACCATTTGTTGAACAGGCTATCTTTCTTCCACGCTGTACTTTTGCCCCCTTTATCAAATATCAAATAGTTAAGGATATGGGGGTTTGTCTCAGGATCTTCTATTCAGTTCCACTGATCTTTGGTTCTGTTTTGATACCAATACCATGCTATTTTTGCTACTACAGCTCAAACAGTATTTTTTGTTGTATGAATATGTATGGACATTTTCTTTGTCCAATCATCCCTCAATGAATATTTAAAACAATATTGTGAATAACACGCAGTGAACAAATTTTATTGAAAAGTTCATTTTAAACTTTGAAAACTTTTGCAAAAATATTAGTATGCAAAGTTTTTGGAATCTTGTTAAGTTGCTTAGGGCCTTGCTAAGTTGCTGAGACTGCCTTTAAACTTGTGATCTTCCTGCCTCAGCCTCCCTAGTCACTGGGTATGTTCCACCAGAACCAGCTCAAAACTAATTTTAATAGAAATTTTAGATGTATAAACACATTTGACTAAAACAAAAGCGTTTTCTGTAGTTCTAAAATTCTGGGTAATTTAATGTCTCAATAAATTGTGAATACTGTGGTGGTGTTTCACTACCTCAAACTTAGAGCTGGAGCTACCTGTAATGCTCATCTATTCTGGCAAAACTGAAATGCTGAAAAATCAAGTGAGGGCCACATGCACACAACTAGGAAGTAATAAAGTCTGGACCAGAATTCCGTTTCCAACTTGAGTCCATTCCTTCCATCATATCATGTGTATTAGCCAAGATGCAATTGGGTTTGGGGGGAGATGCAGAACTACTAGAGTGATTTTTTTTTTAAAAAATAGGGACAAGATCCTCTACAGCTGTAGGAACTGGTGAAGTGGTCTTTGAGAGGATGATATTTCTGTGCTTGGGGTGGACCTAAAGTAGCTGCATGGCAGAAGGGATGACAAGGTGGATGTCACATGGGAAAGGACAAGAGTAAATTGGAATCCATGAAGACAAACTCTCTCTTTCTCTTTCTGCTCCCAGCCTCAACATATGAGTGACTTGTAACACACTACAGTCTGCCACAAAGTTACATGCTCACCCAGCCCAAGGTGCAGGAAAGCAGAAGGAGGAGCTGATATATCTGAGCCCACCAAGGAAAGCTCCAATCAATTGTCCTGTGGGGAGCCACCATGGCACCAGGCACCCTAATTGGCCATGGGGATACAATGACCATTTCTTCACTGCCACCTTCCCAATCTTACTCAAATTTATCTTATAGCTACCTCTAAACCAGAATCAAATACTGAAGGGAATTCTAGGGAACTAGATCCAGTCTAATGATATTAAAGCCACCATACCATGTTACATCTTGTTGATGTATTAATAGAATATATTCAAATACAAAATAATTCAAATATACAATAGAACATATGTTTTCCTTGGTTCTGTCACATTGAGTACTCAATTTTCTTGAATTGCTTTCTTGCCATGTTGTGTTTACTGAGATGAATTAAAACAATTGTTCCATGTGGGATGGAGATGTGAGTAGAAACCAATGCATAAGGCCTTTGACAAGAGCTCTTATCAATTGGTATGAATTGTTTGTGGCCATGGGCTGTCAGTGTCTCACAATAGACACCAAGAGAAATCATGTAGCAACTCCTACCCACAGCATTGACCCTCATCCCCAGTGCTAATTCTGGAGATGGGGAACAGAGGTCTAAACCAGTTATTCTAAGATGGTGACTTTTCCCTTTTGCTGAGAGTTTTAGTGTGAAACCAAGTGTGCCTAAGGAAGGAGTCCTTTCTCCAAATCTGGAGGCTGAGGGAGCTCTAGGACAGAGGGAATAAAAGCCTTGCAAGTGGTCTTGTTGGTTCTTCTGGGCAGATGGGACAAAAAGACTCAGTGCTATGGTTTGAATGTTCACAATAAGGTTTCAGGTGTTGAAATTTGTTATGAGGTATTGAGAAGGTGGAAACTTAATCCACTATGGTGTTTAGATGTAGGGCTTTTGGAAGTTGTTAGAATTAGGTAAGTTCATTTGAGGAGAGATCCCATAATTAAACCTGATGGCTTTATAAAAAGAGAAAGAACAACCATAATCAGTGTGGATGATTGGTGTTTGTTTCATATGCATTTTTTTTCCTTCAGGATTTTTAGATATATGTTGTAAATTCAATTTGCTGAGGCCAATGATGAGTCATTGTCTCTTGATCTCCCTCAACATGTTCCCTTCTTCTTTTCCTTCTCTTCCTTCCCCCCTTCCTTAATCAGGTATTACATGGGGATTGAAGTAGATTTTCAATATTCATTAAATTTATGTTAAAAGATATTTACATTCCTTGCTGTTAATTTTAAAATCAGTTGAGCACAGCATCTCAGATATTGTTCTCTCATAAAAACAAACAAAATATAAGGAAACCAAATTCAGTTACTTTTTTATTCTCATGTGGTTGTGATTTTCTTTTAAAGCAGGTCAGTATCCCTTAATAGAAAACTTTCCCAATTCTTGTGGAAAAAAAAAAAGTTCTAAACATCAGTCTAAAGTAGCACTGAGAATAAGATAATAATGCAAACTACTAAAACCAAGTTTTCTAGTAGAAACATTAAATAAAAAGGAAAGATGACCAGGTGAAATCAATTTAGCAACATGTATTATTTAACCACAAATATCCAAAATATTATATTTCAACATTTAACAAATGTTTAAAATTATTGGGAAATTTTACTCTTTTTTTGTTCTTGCATTACGTCCTTGAAATCTAGCAAGGTCCTTATACATCTCTAATTGGGTTAACTATATTTCAACGACTCAGTAACTACAAGTGACTATCATACTGGGCAGCATTGACCTAAGGATTCTTTTTAATATTATGATGGCTGACTCTTTTTTCTATTTTGTTACTATGCTTTAAAGGAGAGAGCTCAAGTCTTATGTCAAATGGAAAATTTCCATAGAGGTTTTTATGAGGTATGGAATTTTGATAAGCAAAAGCTATTTCTAGCTCTTCCACTTACTCCTTCCCCAGCAGAATTTTGATTTTTCCTCCATTGGTTCATTACAATTATATATAATATATTGGGATTCATTATGACATATTCATACATGCATATAACATAATGTGACCAATTCCAATCTTCAGTGCCTTCCCTTTCACACTCCTCCTCTCCCCTGATGTGATCACAGAATTTCATTTGGTGTAGAATGTGAAGAATGTATTATAACACAGGGTCTCATGAGTTCCAATCTTAGCCTCCTGAAAAAATCAAATTATTCAAATAAGAATGCACACCCTACATTATGCAATAGTGGAAATGTTTTATTTTGTCTTCTTTAGTATCTCTAAATGTTCACAGAGCAATCAATTATTGTACAGTGCATTTTCAAATTGACCAAGCCCAGCTATTAGGTAGAATTCTCAAAGCTGCTCACTTCATGGTGGCTGGGAAGTATTAGTTGCATATTTGTGAATGCTGTCAGTAATAATAACCTTTGTTAGCTCTTCTCACTTTCCCTGTGAGTGAGAGCAGGTGTTCCTCCTATGTTTTCCCAGGTTACTGATGAAATTTCTTGTTTTGATAAAGTCCATGCTAATCCCTCAAATCTAATTTCTGCACTTTTAATACACTTACAATATCACATCTCCATTGTAAGATTTGAGTAAGATGAAAAAGACAAACCATGTTAACTTTCCCTCACTGTGACAAAGTACTGGAGAAAAATAACTTATATGGAGGAAAGGTTTATTTCAACTCACAGCTTCAGAGGCTTCAGTCCATGGTTGCTTGGCTCTGTTGTTTTTAGGCATGTGGTAGCATACTACATTACATCAGGAGCTCATAGTGGAGCAAAACTTCTCATCTCATGGTGGCTGGGAAGCAGAGGGAGAGAGAAAAAGAGGATATGTAAAGGAGATGATGCCTCAATATTTCCTTCAAGCCCAGTGACCTTCCTTATTTCTATTTAGGCCTCATCTCCTGAAGGTTTCACCACAACCTGATGACCACACCTTCATGCTTTTGTTGGGGGCAATTAAGATCCAAACCATAACAAAAACCCACCATGATTCATTATATTGCCCCTTCTACCAGTTTGAGTTCCTCAGGATAGAAAGCATTTTTAATTCTTCACTTGTCTGAGCCCAAGTAGCAGTGCTTAGTCCTTTGTTGGTGCTCAGTTCTCTTTAACATAAAGCAGAATGCTTTGTCCTGTTCATTTATCTTTTATCCTTATAAATCATACACTTTCATCAAGTCCCAGGGCAAGACAAACTTTCTCAGTGAGACTTGGGCTAGTTAATCTCAGACAAGCTGATATTTCATAATGAAACTTCATTCATTCCACAAATGTTCATTGAGTAACTACTATAAACCAGACTCTGTACCGGGGAAGCCTACAGATATATTGCTATTAAATTCAAAGGAGTTCAGAAAGTATCACACTGCCCCCCACCCCAAATACCATGGGGAACAGCCAACGCAAGGAATGGCTTTTTTTTTTTTTGAGCTCCCCTTATCTGACTTGAGTCACATCCCCAGAAAGGAACTGATTTGTCTGGAATCCCCTCTCTAACAATCTCATCAACCAGGAAAGTCAATTCCTGTCACCAAAGTGGAAACTGAAGGGTGACACCAGGACAAGATGGGGAATCTGTCACTGACTATTGCCTATTCTTCCGAAAGTCACTTATCTTTCCCAGAAATAGTTAACTCTTGCCTAAATTTCAGGCATCCTTCTCCCCTATCCTCTATGAAGAGGGTATATAAGCTTTTAGATTTCACTGGGTTTGTGATATTTGCTGCTCTCTCATGAAATGCCCCTGTTTATATAATAAATGTGTACATCTTTCTTTTTCTTTTAATTTGTCCACTGTCATTTTATTTCACGGACTCAGTTGAACCCTTAGAGAGTAGAGGAAAAACTTTTTTTCCCAAACAAATTCACGGGTGGGATGAAAAAAAATAAAAAACTAAGCATGATCAGTATTGTGCTTTGGAAATATGTTCCTGTGAATTTTTCCTTATGAGTTGCGTTTTTTTTCTCTGTAGCATGCTCCTTCACTAAGACTTGAGACTTTTTTGAGTGTCAGGGAGGATATCACAGGTAGTGCTTGGAACAAGGATATCAAAGAGTACAGGAGGTAAAGAATAGGAAAGAGGATCTCAGTGGGGAAATGGATAAAAAGAGAGAGAGAGAGAAGAGGGGATAAAGGAAGGGGAAGAGGAAGATGGAGAAATTTTTGCAAGCAGACTTTTTTTTTTTTTTTTTGGCCACAAATGTGTCTGAAGAGCTGCTCTTAAGTCTTTTCTGTGCTAATTGGAAGACAGAATTTCAACGAATTTAATTAAGTTTTAACATACAAATGACAAAGTAGTTACTAATGCTCTCTGAGCATCCTATGTACCCTGAAGATGGGTGGCTCATTTAACAAAAAGAAAGCAAAAAGGAGGAGAGAAGGAGGGAAAACGAGAGAGAGAGAGAGGAATGTTGAGAGAGAGAGAGAGAGAGAAAGTAGGATAGAAGAAGGCAAGGACATAAGGAAGAAAATATCCTCTTTTCAGGGTTGGTATGGCAGGAGGGTGATTAGAGAGCAAATAAGAAAAAAGAAAATACCTAATATGAATCTTGCAAAAATATATATTCAAAAATGTTAATTGTCATCATTGGGGATGACTGGTTGATTTATCATGCTAAATAAAACAGGTTGTTTGATGAAAGATATAATTCATTTTTTCCTCTGATCATTCTTTACATTACCTTCTTTGTTGCACTTATAGAAATTATGGTGTGAATGACATGGAGATTCATAAACTGGTCCTAAGTCTAGGGGCTGGATTTGCCCAAATCCTTCATTGTGTCACTTGGTTGTTTTTGAACAAATGGTTCAATGACCTTCATGGTTCTCAGTAAGAATCTCACCTTTCCAGAGAGAGTTTTGGGAGAAATGGGGAGTAGAAGATGTATCTGCAATCAGAATCTTCCAGAGTATTTTGAAGATACATAGCATTATGGCATTAATCAATAACATAAATGACTATTATCAAATGCTTCAATCAGTATCTTCTCCATCAGGTGAACTGTGAGCAACAGCATCTGGAAACACTAAAGGCCCACAAAAAGCACTGAAGACTGTAGAGGATCCTGAAACAAGCAGGACACCAACCCGAGAGTCAATGTTGCAAGGCAAGAACATGAGAGAATCTCTTATGAGAAGAACTGACCTGGAATAAGTGAGAAAATAATCCAGACTTACTCATGGCTAAAATAAAAATGGATTTCTTAGCCTCCAGCCTTTTTGCCAATTCATTAATGAAAAAAAAAATCTTCAGTTTTATTTTGCAACACAGAATTATTCTCTTGCTTGTGGAACTCTGGGAGTCAGTGTGAAGCTGCCACCTGAAGGATAAGTGAAGGGGATATTTATACACAAACTCCAGTGGACCATCATTCCAGGGCTGCTCCCAGTGAGGCTTTAATTCCTCAGTAAGTCTGATGTTGATCAGTATCACTGTGTTAGATTTTCATTACTGTGACTAAAATGCCTGGCAAGAACAATTTTAAAGGAAGAAAAATTTATTTTAGACTCAGAGTTTCAGAAGTCTCAGTCTGTGATTGAACAACTCTATTACTCTACACCCCAGGTGAGGTAGATATCATGGAGAAGTGTGAGGTAGAGGAAAGTTGCTGAACCCATGGCAGCCAGAGAGCCAGGGATGAAATATAATTCTCAAAAGCACATCCCTGGTGACCTATTTCCTCCAGCTATGTCTGCCTGCTTTCATTATCTAATCATTTCACTTCTGAACATTCCTGCATTACTGTGTGAGGTTTTCAGGGGACAACTCATATCCAGGCAACATTATTCCATCCCTGGCCCCCACGGTGCATGTTTATGTCACATGCAAAATACATTTAGTCCATCTCTAAAAGTACCCATAGTTTAAGTAGACACAGCAATGTTAAAAGTCCAAGTCCAAAGTTTCATCTGAGACTCTAGGCAAACTCTTGGTTGTGAGCCCCTATAAATATCAAAAGCACCTCACAAATATATCCAATATACAATGGCACAGAGTAAACAATTCTATTCCAAAAGGTAGGAAAAGGGGCATAGAAAGAAATTATGGGACCAAAAGATGGCTGAAGCCAAGCCGGGCACATATCAGATATCACAGTTACATGTTAAGTATCTAGGGAACAGGAAGGCAAGATGTGCTCTTCAAAGGGCTCCTACCCATGTGGCCTTGCCAGCTGCAGGCAACATGGCCTGTCTTTTAGGGTAGCTCTGTTCACTTCCTGCAGCTGTCTTTGGAAGACATTCTACTTTTTTGGTTTCTTTTCATTGCAAGGGTCTCCATTCTAGCATCAGCTTCATTGTCACAGCTTCATGAGTCACCTTATCATAGACTGCCCTCAGAGATTCTGACCATGTTACGCTCTGCCTGACTTTCCAGGCCTTCCTTATAAATCTTGGTGGTTAAATCTATGGTTAAATCTATGGGGTTAATCTAACCCCAGCATCCTGCACTCCTATGCACATGGACAATGCCAAGGTCTATTACCAGTACCAGAAGTAACTGGGCCCCCTTGGACCATGACTGTAGTGACCTCTGAGCACCTGTGAAGCTTAATATGGTGAAGCAAATCCTGGGGAAGCAACTTCCCAGGCACTCCTGTGCAAGCAGGGTACCCCCATGGTCTCTAAAATGAAGTTTCACTTTTATGCTCTTGAGCCTGTCATGTGTGTAGTCTTGCTGGTTCTTGAGATGTCCCCTAATCATTGTTCCTATTGTCTATGTGAAAAATATATAGTTTCTTTTCATTGGTGGTACTCTCTTCAGGAACCATATCATTCCTGGCCCCAATTTTACGTGTACTTTTCTGGCCACATTTTTAGAATCTTTCCTCTCTGCTTCTTGTTCCTAATTTTCACAATAAAACTGGCTAAAAGTTGCCAGCAATACTAGACCATAGCCTGAATACTGTGTTTCTTGGAAATTTCCTCTGCTGGATTAATTAGTTATCAATTTAAAATTCAACCTTACAAATGATTGAGGTGGTACACACCTCCAATACCAGTGATCTGGTAGGCTGAGGCAGGAGGATTACAACTTTGAGTACAGTCAATGGTAAAGCACTCCTGGGTTGGATCACAAGTACCAAAAAAAGCAAAAAAAAAAAAAAAAAAAAAAAAAAAAAAAAAAAAAAAAAAAAAAAAAAAAAAAAAAAAAAAAAAAAAAAAAAAAAAAAAAAAAAAAAAAAAAAAAAAAAAAAAAAAAAAAAAAAAAAAAAAAAAAAAAAGAAAAGGAATGTAACACATGTGGCCTCTAATCCAGTTCCCCAAAGAGTCCTCATCTCCCTCATGAGCAGTCTTCACTGTCCACATCCTTATCTGCATTCTTAGTTTATTCATCTTCTGAGTTCTCACCAGAATCTTCCATTAACTCTGCTTATAATATTCTAAGGCTCTCCATCCTGCATCTTCAAACATTTTCTAACTCTTCCCTCAAACCATTTCCAAAGGTTTCTGAACCACATTGTTAGGTTAGTCATAGCAAAGACCTCACTTCTAGATACGAATTCCCATGTGAGTCAACATCTCAGCTCTGTGATTAAAATAACCATTACTGATATTTTCAATTTTAATTTTAAATGAAATGGAAACTGTTACACTTACAGATAAAGAAAGGAGAAAAAGATTATGGGAGAAGTATGACTGAAGCAAGGTTGCCATCACTCCCTAAAGCCATTGTTTCCTCATGCCAAATACCATGCACCTTCTTTCTTTCTTCCACTATGTGTTTTTGGGTCCTGGTGCACACACAGAGCTCTGCAGAAATGGTAACTTTTCATCAGAATAAGCCTGTTTCCATAACAAAAGAAGTCTTCTGAAAAGTTCAAAACAAATTCTGAGTTTATAGTCTTTAGTAAAGCAAAGGACAAATACTGGCAAAGTATTTAAACGTGTATGTAAGACTTATAAACACACTGTGCTATCCTTATTTCCACAGATTGAGAGATATTTTGCCTGCAGAAATCAAGCAACTGAAGTTCAAATTCCACTCTGAAAAGGATTCTATTGCCCTTCTCTCACATCAGATGCCTGACACTTAAGTGACTCTATCTCTCCAGATGTGCAATAGTTCAGTTTCCTCAGCTCATCTTCTTCCCAGTTTCCACCCCTGGAAGCTGTTACACATCTTGGGAGCTGTGCCCTTTGGCTCCTACCCAGGGAATAATCATTTCCTACAGATAGTACTTCTGGGCCCAGAGTTCATGGGAGCCTTCAAACTATGCTCCTTTCTTCCCAGGATTAGTTTCTGTTCTGAGAGGCCTGAGATACATACAAATTTAAACTCAGTGTCCCCTTTGAGAAGGGAAAATGTTTGCTTTATTGAAATTATAGACATTGTCTTGCTGCTTCTGGGGGCAAGATAAAAGCTCTCTGGCTACATTGAACTGTGTATCCCAGGGCTCTGGCGTCCCATTTAGTAAAAAATAAGGAAAAATATCTTAATTCTTCTCATAAGGGATATTTTGTTTTCTGATTTCCCCTACCAGTGTCTTTTGTGGAAAAATTGTGTATGACTATGAAGAGTCCAAGACTCAAATAGGCCACTGTGACTGACAGAGTATTTGGACTCATTCAAATGCAGATGGGACGTTACTGTTCAGGTAAGAACTGAGCCCAAATATAGGTCATATTAGAATGGCAAGATTGCTCCCCAAAGTGTCACTTAGTCTCAAGAGGAGTGACATTGACCTGCCTTTAATGGTGAAATTCTTGAATGCTTTCAAGTATGTGCACATACAAATACACAAAACACACACACATTGAAACAAATAGACCTCTTCGTTAAGCCTGGAATTCCTCTAGTTTGATTTTAAGCTAGAAGAGAAATCTCATTGGGAGAAAGTTTGTAGGTAAATCATCAAACTGTTAGAGAATTTTGGCACTTTTAAAAATGAGAATGTGTGGAGGGATTCTTTTCTTTGTTATCTCAATTCTCACCATCCACAATTCATAAGAGATTGCTCTTTTACTTATAAAAGTAAAACTTTATATATTCAGTTTTCAGATTAAGAAGAAAAATAAATTTCTTCATGTTGTCAATGCGCCATATTTTAAAGAAACCCAGAATTACATACACTTTCAAAGCTAACATTGTTAGAAAAAAGAAGAGTTATCCTATGATTTAGGCCATAAAATATCAGGTTGAAAAAAGATTCTGATTCCCCCTGTGAATATAAAGTTCATTACTGACCAAAGATCCTCACATAAGTGGTTCAAAAGTTTCCCACTGCTGCTGAAATAGTAAGTCATGCAAAGACGAGCATAAAATTGGATATTTGTGTTTCATCCTAAAATATGTTCCCCTTGCCATGTTTGACCGTAAATGGAGTTTCCACTGTCTCTGATTCTATTTTCCTCATGCTTCTGATAGAAATGTGCTGCATGACTCACATGTGACTGCTTTTAAACGTCTGTGCCTACGAATATTTACTGCATTCAGTACTCATCTTTTCTTCCACTATTTCCATGTGATAACTTATACACATGTCTTAAAATATGTTTTTTTACCCAAAAACCTAGAAAAAGATTAGAAATGCATGTGAAAAGATGACTTAATAGTTCATTTTTTGTTATCCAAATATAAGCCTACCTTACTACCTCAGTCTGTTCTATCATGGAGTCTACTCTCATTGACTCTAGAGAGTTCTGTGAAGAAAAGAGATATTGCTAAAGGAGAACCAAAAACAAGGATGATGGAGTTTCAAGCTTGACTGGATTTTCAAAACTGTCTGGCCCAGTTTCTGCATCCAAAGTTTGCATGTACCTATAACATACCTGGTTTTGCTTACTTGCCTAACATTGAAGGTCAGGGATTCTGTCCTTACACTGCATTGCCAGGCAATTAATACAGAAACTCACTGAAGGAACCATTTTTATTAGCATTGGACTAGTCAATACTGGTAGGATCTCAGAAAAGAGAATAACTTTAGGGTCATGTGACATCATAGGTTTACTTAATGATTAGATTATTGCCTGTCTCTGAGGTCTCTAAGTTTCATGTGGACCAAGAGGCTTTTGTTTTGTTCTCAGCCCCAGATTAGTCCTCACACATACTAAGCAAATGGAAAGGGTCTGGGAATGAGCTTCTGGTCAACTCAGATGTTCTCAACTATTTGAACATGTCTGCCCTTATCTTCCATGGGCTTTTTTACTCCTAGCCTAGGTGATGATGAAATCTTCTCCAGCCCTTCTGTGATGTAGTACAGTCCCTTCACCACTCTGGATAATCACATTTGAAGATTGCTGTTTTTCTTTCTGTTTTCACCTTCTCCATCTTCTTTTCCTTCGCTGTATACTTCTCCTTTTCCTTTTCCTCTTTGTTTAGCCATGCATCACATAATAATGGTGACATGTTCTGAGAACTGTGCCATCAGGCTATCTTGTTGTGTGAACATTACAGAAGGGACTTACACAAACCTGGATGATAAGACCTACTATTTATGGAGACTATGTGGTATAGATTGCTCATGGGACCATGATAAACAAAACAACATGAGACTAAATTAAGCACTACAGAAAATAATATAATAGACTTAAGAAACATGAAATATATTGAAGCTGCCAGCAAAACATAGCACACTATTTTACAGTATATGTTGTGCTATACTTTTATATGACTAATAGCACAATAGGTGTGTTTACACTAGCATCACCACAAACCTATGAACAGTTTATCTGGTTTCCATAAAAAAGTTATATGAGCATGATAAAATTGTTAGTAGCTGATCCTTTTAGATGTAGACTCTTCAAAGATTTGTATAGGGGGTTGGGGATTTAGCTCAGTGGCAGATCGCTTGCGTAGCACACGCAAGGCCCCAAGTTCAGTCCTCAGCCCTGAAAAAAGAAAATAAAAATAAATTAAAACAAAGATTTGTATAGGATGGGGAGTGTTTGTTTCTTGAAGTTGCTAAAAACCTTGCTCTTAAAGCTCTCTGGGCCTTTTGAGTTTGGAGGATAGTATTTTGATCCTGCTTCAATTTCTTGAGTTGAATCAGTTGGTTTATTTTAAATGATATTTGTATTTAAGATTATGAATTTGCTTCCAAATATGACTTTGCTCCATCACAGCATGTCTTGACATACTATAAGACTTGCATTGTCATTCACAGTTCTCACTGTGATTTTTCTCTTTAACTCATGCAATAAATCTCCCCCTCTCCCCAAAAATCCATGTTCTAATCCCTGGAACCTACGACTTTTAGGTTTTTTTTTTTAAGAGAGAGGAAAATTTAGAGAGAGGGGGAGAGAGAAAGAAGGAGGGAGAGAGAGCAACAATTTTTTTAATTTATTAGATGGATATAGAGATACAACTGAGGGGAAAACATTATCAAATATTCAAGAGCCAATGTATATATACTTAGTTGTCCAGGGCTAATGCCATATCATGGATGTCCAGCTTGGGTCCCCGCTGTTGCCATTTCCCCCAGAAGAACTCCTGAGTTAAATGGACATCTCATGTAGGACAGAGATCTCCTTCTGAGATGAATCCCCCATATTCCCACCCTCTAGTCTCCTAGGATTTCTTCCTACTCCCTCTCCCATCAGGCCCCTCTCTATGCCTTCAAGTGTCCTAGGGAGTCCAAGTGTCCTAGGGAGTCATTTCCCTGTTGTGTTGAGAATCATACAATTTGAAGTTATCATTTGCTTAGCCGTCTAACATACTGCTTCACCGTATATTCCAGCTTCCACAGATGAGAGAAATCATTCAGCCCTTGAGTCTCTGAGATTGGGATACTTCACTTAGCATAGTTTTTTCCATCTCCAACCATTTGATATCAAAAGCTATAATATCATCTTCTCTAATGGCTTAGTTGTATTCCATTGTATATATGTACCAAACTGTATGAATCCACTCATCGAGTGAGGGGCATCTGGGTTGGTTCCATAATTTAGCTATAGTGAATTGAACTGCTGTGAACATTGAGGAAGCCACATCATTATAATATGCTGATTCTAACTCTTTTGGGAAAATACCCAAGAGTGGGAAAGCTGGGTCACAAGATGGTTCCATCCTTAATTTTTTGAGGATTCTCCACACTGCTTTCCAGAATGGTTGAACCAGTTTGCAGTCCCACCAGCATTTTAACAGTGTTCCTCTTTTCCCACACCCCCTTCCAGCATCTGTTGTTGTTAGAATTTTTCATTTTTGCCCCTCTAACAGGAGTGAGGTGATATCTCATTGAAGTTTTGATTTTCATTTCCCTTATAGCTAATGATGTAGAGCATTTTCTCATATACTTATGGGCTTTCTGGATGTCCATTGGTGAGAAGTTTCTTTTAAGATGCATAGCCCACTTATTGATTGGATTATTTGTGATTTTGGTGTTAAGTTACTTTAGTTCTTTATATATTCTGGATATTAGCCCTCTGTCCAAGTGGTAGCAGGCAAAGGTTTTCTCCCATTCTCTCTTGATGCTCTTGATTAGGTCTTTAGCTATGCAAAAACTTTTTAGTTTAATTGTATCCCATTCATTTATTCTTGACTTTACTTCTTGTGTCATGGGAGTTTTGTTGAGGAAGGTGCTGCTGACTCCTATGTTCCGTAGTGCTGACCCTACTTCTTTTTCTAGTAAATTTAAAGTTGTAGGCTTAATATCCAGATCTTTTACCCACTTTGATTTAATTTTTGTGCAGGGTGAAAGATAAGGATCCAGCTTCAGTTGTCTACACATGGCTGTCCAATTTGTCCAGCTCCATTTTTTGAACAGGCTATCTTTCTTCCACACTATACTTTTGCCCTCTTTATCAAATATCAAATAGTTAAAAATATGGGGTTTTGTCTCAGGATCTTCTATTCTGTTCCACTGATCTTTGGTTCTGTTTCGATAGCAATACCATGCTGTTTTTGCTACTACAGCTCTGTAGTATAATTTCAGGTCAGGGACTGAGATACCCACTACTTTTTCCTTCCTGCAGAATAATGTTTTGGCTAGTCTGGATCTCCTGTTATTCCATATGAACTTGAAAATTGGTATCTTGATGAGGATTGCATTAAATCTGTATAGGGCTTTGGGTAGAATGGCCATTTTTATTATATTGATTCTGCCTAACCATGAGAATGGAATGTTTTTCCATCTACTCAGGTCTTATGTAATTTCTTTTCTTAGTGTTTGATAGTTTTCTTTGTAGAGGTCCTTAATATCCTTTGTAAGGTTAATGTCCAAGTGTTTCATTTTTTTGGAGGAGATGGTGAATGGGAGAGATTTCCTGATTTCTTCTTCTGTGGATTTGTTGCTGGAGTAAAGGAAAGCTAGTGACTTACTGGAGTTGATCTTGTAGCCAGTTACTTTGCTAAAATCACCTATAAGCTCTAGGAGTTTTCTAGATGATGTTATTGGGTTTTCTAGGTATAGAATCATGTCATCTGAGAATAGAGATAACTTACCTTACTCTTTTCCTATAAGAATACCTTTGATTTCCTTGTCTTGCCTGATAGCTCTGGCAAGGGTTTTAAGGACTATAGTCCTTGAACAAGAGTGGGGAAAGCAGACAGCCTTGTCTCATACCTGAATTCAGTGGAAATGCTTTTAGTTTCTCTCCATTGAGGATAATGTTGGTTATGGGTCTGTCATAAATGGATCTAACATAGTTTAAGTGTCTTCCCTTGAGCCCTATCTTTTCCAGAGTTTCGAGTATAAAGTGGTGTTGAATTTTATCAAATGCCTTCTCTGCATCAATTGAGATGATTATATGGTTTTTGTTTTTAATTCTGTTTATGTGGTGAATTACATTTATTGATTTGCGTATGTTGGACCAGTCTGTTTTCCTGGAATGAAGCCCACTTGATCATAACGTATTATCATTTTAATATGCTTTTGTATCCAATTAGCTAAAATTTTATTAAGGATTTTTACATCAATGTTCATCAGGGAAATCGGTCTGTAGTTTTCTTTCCTTGACATGTCTTTGTTGGGTTTTGGAATCAGTGTAATATTTGCTTCATAAAAAGTGTTTGGGAGTGAACGCACTCTATCAATTTCCTGGAAGAGCTTGTAGAGGATCCTTGTTAGTTCTTCTGTGAAGGCTTGGTAAAATTGTGTGGTATATCCATCTGGACCTGGGCTTTTCTTTTTTGGGAGAGCTTTGATTGCTACTTCAATTTTGCTATCTGTGATAGGTTGGTTTAGATTTTCAATGTCCTCCTGTGTTAAAAAGGGGATGTTGTGTATGTCCAAGAACCTGTCCATGTCCTCCAGGTTATCAAACTTGGCAGAGTATAGATTTTCAAAATAGGTTCTGATAGTCTTCTGGATCTTCAATGAGTCTGTGGTGATATCCCCATTTTTGTCTTTGATTTTGTTGATTTGCTTCATTTTGTTCTTCCTTTTAGTGAGGTTGGCAAGGGGTCTGTTGATTTTGTTCACTCTTTCAAAGAACCAACTCTTAGTTTTGTTAATAGTTTGTGTAGTTTTTTTGTTCTCAATTTTGTTGATTTCAGCTCTGATTTTAGTAGTTTCCTGTGTTCTGAGAGCTTTGGGGTTGGACTGTTCCTCCTTTTGTAGTTGTTTGTGTTGAAGCATGAGGCTATTTATCTGGTCTTTTTTCTAGATTTTTGGTGTATGCGCTGAGTGCTACTAAGACACTAAGAAAGACTTCATACTGTCCCAGAGGTTTCAGTATGTTGTTTCCTCATTCTCATTCAATTCCAAGAACTTCTTAATTTCTGCTCTCATTGCCTCTTTTACCCATCCTTCATTTAAGAGATAGTCATTAAATTTCCAAGTATTTGAGTAGTTTCTGTTGTTTCTCTTGTTGTTGATTGCTAAGATCACAGCATTATGATCTGGCAGAATACATGGTATTATATCTACATTTTTATATTTGTTAAGATTATCCCAGTGAACTAGGATGTGGTCTATTTTAGAGAAGTATGCATGAGCCACTGTAAAGAAGGTAAATTCAGCTGTCTTAGGATGGAATATTCTGTAGATGTCTGTTAAGCCCAACTGATTAATAGAGTTGTTCAGACTGGAGATGTCTTTACTGATTTTTTGTTTTGATGATCTGTCTAGAGTTGATAGTGGTGTGCTGAAGTCCCCTAGAATTATTGTGTTGC
>PVKS010039588.1:0-17152 GCA_004027875.1 Aplodontia rufa | reverse complement strand
TTTTTTTTTTTTCCAATTTTGAGGCAGGGTCTTACTAAGTTGCTGAGGGCCTTGCTAAATTCCTAAGGCTGGCTTTGAACTTGCAATCCTGCCTCAGGCTGCTGAGTTCCTGGAGGTTTTTAAATAATTACCCAAATTCTACTTTCTCACCCTTTTTTTTGATGCTGGACCTCATGTGTGCTAAGTATGGTCTACCACTGAGCTACAGCCCCTGATCCTCCCCTTTCTTATTTAAGATAAGCAGAAATAATGAAAGGGATCTGAAAGCCTCTGCAGAATTTCCCCTTCCTCTGATTATTATAAAGTACATAATATTTTCACAAAATGGTCATTTTTAAAAAATCGTGAAGGAGCTGGCACAGTGGCACATGCTTATAATCCCAGGGGCCCAGGAGGCCAAGGCAGGAGGATCACAAGTTCAAAGCCAGTCTCAGCCTCAGCAACTTAGCTAGACCCTAAGCAACTTAACAAGACCCTATCTCAAAATAAAAAATAAAAAGAAAATCAAGAGAGGAATGAGGAATACATTTAGTTACAGAAGTGCTGACATTGTCCACAGTGCTTCTTAATTTATAGCTAGGAACAAAGTTAATTATAGTATCCTAAAATAACGGAGTCACAGTTCATAAAGTTACTGCAGTTTAGAATAAGACATACTCAAATGCAGACTTAAACACTTTCAGATGTTACTATAGTTAATAATGAGGTGATTTTTAAAAAGCCTTTATAAACTCAACCAAATATAAACCAAAATGTATATCTTGACAAATTCATTTTAGCTTGAATTCAAAGCATGTAAACATTTTTCCTAACAGCTTTCCGGAGATATCATTCACATACCACAAAGATTATTCTTTTAAAGCATTGAGTTTAGTTGTGAGAGCATCACCATTTTCTGTGGAATATTTTCTGTCACCCCCAAAAGAAACTATTCCCAGTTACAGTCACTTCTCTCCTCCCCAGCAGCTTGGAGGCCCGGTCTACTGCTTGTCTCTGTGGATTTGCCCGTTCTGGACATTTCACGTAACCGAGTCAGACCTTTTGTGAGTAGCTTCTTTCGTCTACATGACGACTTCATGGTTCGCCCGTGTTGTAGCGAGTGTCAGATGTCAGTCTTTAATCGATGAATAACAGCTCATTGGCAGCTACGCCACCTTTTGTTTATCTGTTCATCCGTCCATCGCTCTTTGCATTGTTTCCTCCGTTTGGCTGCCATGACGAACGCTGCTGTTAACATCTGTTTGCAGGATTTTCTTTGGACCTACGTTTTAATTTCTCTTGGGTATGCACATGGGGGTGGAATTGCTGGGTCAGAAGGTTACATTAGCTTTCTGAGGAACTGCCAAACTGCTTGCAAAGTGGCTGTACCATTTTACACTCCCATTAGCACAGTATGAAATTTCCAGTTTCTCGACTTCATCACCCACACTTGTTATGGTCTTTTTTGGTTATCCCAGCCTACCTCGCTGTGGATTTGATTGGCATTTCCCTGATGGCTAATGATATCCTGCTTTTTTTTTCAAGTGCTTATCCACCATGTGCGTATCTTCTTTGGAGAAATGTCCATTCAAGTCCTTTGCCCATTTTTATCGCAGCATTTGTCTTTTTGTTACCGAGTTTTAAGCATCTTGCATATGCTGAATACAAGTTCCCTACTAGATGACTTGCAAATGTTTTTTCCCATTCTGTGTCTGCCTTTTTACTTTGTAGTGTTCTTTGAAGCATAAAGATTTTGAATGAAGTCTTTAATGAAGTCCAGTTCACTAATTTTTTCTTTTGTTGTGTTTTTGATGTCATAGCTAAGACACCATTGCATAATCTAAGGAAGCAGGTGCATTTTTACATAGTATTCCTATGTAAATTCCTAATTGATTTTCAAGGTAACCATCGCCACATGTTCTATAAACAACGTGTGAATATACAGATAAAGTTTATGATTGGAAAAGAATCAGTAAATACATTTTTTAAGTTTATTGAATTATGCAGCTGTCCCTGGTGTTGACTAAACTGGCATAAAGCCAAAAGCATAATTATGAATTATTCAAGATTATCAAATAAGAACCAGACTGATATGAAACAAAGTGTTTGAGTCTAATAATATTCATATGATATGGAAGGACAGGAGGACAATTCCATATGCTAATGTCTACTATTTATTTATTTATTTATTTATTTTTAGAGAGACAGTGAGAGAGAGAGAAAGAAACAATTTTTATTTAGTTTTTCATGTGGCTTTCGTTGCTCTGAGACTTCATCAGGTACATGGTGCTGGGGTTTGAATTCGCGTACTCACGCATGCTGGGCAAGTGATGTAACCGCCAAGCCCCCGCTCCAGCCCCTAATATCTACTAGTTATAATTAGAAATCTAATTCTTGTCTTCATTCTGTGCTGCTTATTCTCTGCCTGCAGTCTGACTGTGTGACTACTGTGTCCTGATCTGTGCTTGGGAGGCTGACCCTCAGATTGGACTCCCTTGTTGGTCCAATTTCCTATGGTACTAGGTCAAAGGTATAAAGGAGAACAAGGCCATGGTGTTTCTCCTCTGCTTCCTCCCTATTTGGAGCATCTCTGGGGACCTCCACAGGGCCCACTCCTATGCCAACATTCCTGGGAGTCTCTTGATTTAAGCTGGTTGAGTGGGATCCTGTTTCCTGTAGGACTCTGATTTGGGTCCACAGTAAGAATATGATTTGAAGCCTACGTATATATTCTAAGTACAGCCAGGCCAGTGATATTTAAAAGTTACAGATCTGGTTGATGATCCATTAATTATAAAATGTTTGTGTCCCTCCCCTGTGGGAAGCATATCTCTATAATGATCTGGAAGGCCTGACACAAACGTAGAATTTTCAGACCTTTTTAGAATTCCAAGTAGGAATGGACAGCAGGCTAGAGCTGGCCCTCAGCTCCCTGTCCCCATCCTTCAGCCCACCCCCATTCTGTTCTACCCCTGATCCATCTTGCTCAGAAAGGGTCAACTGCACATGGGTGTAGACACCCTTGCTCTGTGGTTCCAAGGTTGGGTCAGACCTTCGTAGAAAGAGCCACCCCTTGGATCCCTCAGCACATGGGGCATATACACGAAAGAGGATCAGGCAGACACTCAATGGGCATGAGCCGAGAGCTACGTGGACAGAAATTATGAGGACCCTGGTAGCCAAAATGCAGGGTAGAAGTGGCAGGGGTATTTTGGGCTTCCAAGGGGTGTATCCACTTGGCCCTTAGGTCTCCTCTCCTCTTGGGTTAGGTCATAACCACAGAAAACACCAGAGCAGCCCTCTAACACAATGGCCCTCAGTAGGGCTCCTTTGCCTGAGCATAGACCTTTTCCTAACCAAGCTTATCCCTTAATTCAAAAGGAGATCCAGGCAGAAAAGTGTCGTTGAAGCATCGAGCATCTACAGTAACAGTACATAAATTCATGTTGACACATTCGTTATATTCCTTAGATTACTTAGGCTCACCTTGTTCAGTACGACGGACCACTTTTGACAGCATGGACCGCAGGACAGAGAGTGGCACAAAAGCGAAAAGGAACGGCACCCGGACTGTGAGAGAGATAACCACACAAGGCGAGGTCAGACGTTTGTGGCAAACTGTACAAACGAAACACTCTCAGTTTAAACCTTTCCCTTCCTGCCATCTAAGATCGCAGTAATCCAGGGTAGAGTTCTGTTTAGTGGATTCAAATAGACCGTGGACAGTCCGCTGACGGTTACTCCTGAATTCTTATTCCAGTACTGAGAACAAGTCTCGCGTAAGATTTAGGCTGAGATCTGCAGTCTGCCAGTCGAGACAGAGCTGCCTGTCCTTCTAATGAGGTAGCTGCCTGTTACTCCGCAGTCATGACAACTAGTTAGTTTTTCTTTTGTTCTTGTGTTTTCAGGATCTGCATTCTTCCGTTTAGCATCCCTGGAATGCACAGATTTGTTTTGGTAAGCTGGCTGCTTATCATCTTGTGGGCTCATCTTTGTATCTAAATAACTTGATGAACACAAATGGCCTGTTTTTAAATTATGATCGATCCTTAAGCATCAATAGCATTTTAAATTAGGGCTCGAAATGGTGATACATTTTATTTGCCAATTGCTTTAAAGTTTTCAAAGTGTTTTTACAGACATTAACTTATGTGTCTTAGCAGCACTTAGGGAGACAGAGAGGGAAACTGGCATTTATTGAAAGGTAGGCACTGCTTTACCGTTATCTAATATTCATTGTAATCCTCTGAATGAGGCAAAGCCATACACCTTTCACAAATGAGAAATGAGGGCTCAGAGGAATACGTAACTTACTGAAGATCACCTATGGTTGGCTGTAAGTGGAAACTAAGGCCAGTTCTGTTTGGTCACACTGCTTCTTTGCCAGGTAGCAGGTTAACACCTCCACTGTAAAAATGACTAAATCAGACCTTTCTCAAAGTGCAATTTCACAGTGCAGATCTCACCCAAAACCTACAAAAATGGTTTTGAGACACGTAGTGAAGGAAGCAGTTCAGTGTGCCAAATAACAATTCACCACAAATCCATTCATGAAATGATTGGTTTGCTGATAGATCAATTTGCGAAACCTCTCCTGAAGAACCTTCTTCTTGGAGGGTTTGGATTTATTCTTTCCAGCACCAAAGGAGATGGGAACATCAGAGCAAATCCCAAGTACTTGCCTCCTTCATCTCTTGGGAACAGTTTCTGATCATATGTATAATTTATAATAGTAATTTCGATGCAGGTTGCAATGTATTATTGGATGGTGAAATTAATTAGTGGTGCACATCCAGAATACTTTTTAAAATAAAATAAGACAACTGTCAGAATACTTTGGAAAAAAAAAGAATTTTTCTCCTTGAATATATTCAAGAAACACTAATTTTTCTTCTCTGTTGAATACACTTTCTATAATTGTTCTAAAATTTTTTAATGGAAAGTAAGTAGTCTTTTTTTGTGTGTGGGGTGGGGATACCAGGAATTGAAACCAGGGCTGCTTAACCACTAAGCCACAACCCCAGCCTTTATTTTGAGACAGGGCCTTGCTACATTGCTTAGGGCCTTGATAAGTTCCTGTGGTTGTCTTTCAACTCGTGATCCTCCTGTCTCAGCCTCCCAAGCTGCTGAGACTACTGCATGTACCACCGCACGTGGTGGAAAGTACTCTTACAGCAGCATTTTTAAAAATGTTCACTGTGACGAAAGCTATAAGAAAGAACTGATTCATATGAAGAATGTCCCTCAAAACATTGTTTTTGTTTTTTTGCAAACATGCATATTTGGAAAATTGTGGTCGCTTTTTTTTTCCTACCAGCAGATTTGGTGCACAGCTTATTTGCTTCTGGCAAGCTAGCTTTTTATCTTCCATCAAACTAGAATGGGCTAAATAAAGAGCTTTATATTAAAGGTTCTACTCCAACAGACTAAATTCATTATATATGAAAATGAAACACACAGTTAGTTCTAAGGCTACATTTGTAACTCACCTAAAAACATCATCAGTGTGGTTTTAACAAAAGCAGCCGTGGCCATTCCTGCCATGGTGGTAAAAATTCCGATGAAGGTGATATGAATATCTTCCATGCAATAAGAAAAAATCCATATTCCTAGGAAGCTGGTCAAAAAAGAGACACTACTCAAAGCTGATCCATAACCTATAAAAATTTCATTCCAGCAGAGTGGGGAACCCAATTCATAAAGGATAAAAACTGGGGAAATGCCAACTATCACAAAAAAGTAAGTGAGCATTGTCAAAAGTAATAAACAGAGCAAAAGCCGTCGCTTACCAGAAGCAGTTTTAAAAAGCATGTACGTTCGGTAAAACAGGTCTTTAAAGCCTTCGCTACATGACATGGTAACGTTCTGGGATAAAGACTCTGTCATTGGGTCATCAAGGAAAAATAAAATGTAGATGAAGTTAATAGAAAGAACTATAGCAATAATTAAAAATGACCACACAAAACCTATTTCTCTAATAAAATAGCCCGATGACAGTCCTGTTAGTCCAGCAACGAGTCCAAGCAAAAAATCGATTACAGCTATTCGAATTGTTTTTTGTTTGGGTTCTTTACACTGATCAACTATATAGGCAAAGCAAGCTCCCCAAAATGTTGTATAATTGCCACAAAATGCACCAATGAAGGTAGATGCAATCAAAAGCTGGAACGGTAAGGCGAAATAGGAAAGCAAAAAGAGCCAAATGCTGGTTGCAAGAGCACCAACAGAAGACAAAATCATCGGGAATTTCCGTCCACGGCGATCACTACTGGACAGAAGAATGAACGTAGACACCAGGCCAGGAATTAACCCAGTCATCTCCATCTGAAGGCCAAACAGAGACACTTTTTTCTGAACTTCCTGCAAAGATAGAAAAAGAAGACTGGGTTCGTACAACACGTATAAATATATCATGGTGCACGCTTTTCTTGACATTTCCAGTAATCATAGGTGGGAAATCTGGTGGGGGAGGGATCCAATGGACGGATACGTCTTTACTCAGTTCACAAAGCAGATATCGAAAGGTGAAATAATCATTCACACTCTGTCAAGATATTCAAGTGGCCACTTGAATCCATGAGAAGAAAAATATGGGAATTGGTGTGTGTCTCTAGCACAAAGGACCTGTGCACCCCAAGGCCTCTGGTAGTGGCCCTAGTATGAGTTTTTGTCCTTCTGTGAAGAGTTGGCACTGGGAGATTGTGGCTACTGTTCTAAAGCAAGAATGCCAGCCTTTCGTGTGATAGGTCCTCCCGTCTATGCTAAAGGTGGGTGAATAGCTCACATAGCTGCCATGCTTGACCAGCCTTGCTTAGGAAGAACTCTTGGCCCTTTTGACTTCTATCTCCACAAACAGATTTGTGAGAGACTCTGTCCTTTATTTCCTAAATCAAAACCTTACCAAAACAAAACAAAACAAAAAGATAATTAAGGGGCTGGAGTGGTGGCTCAGCAGTTATGGCGCCTGCTTGGCATGCGTGAGGACCCGGATTCGAACCCCAGAACCACGTACACAATAAAGTGTCAAAGCAACGAAAACCACGTGAAAAACTAAATAGAATTGATTCTATCTTTCTTTCTCTGTCTCTCCCTCTTAAAAAAAATTTAAAAAAGGCAAATCCCAAAGAGGAGACTCTCATTGATTAAAGATATGAACTGAGTACGATAAACTCAACTCCCCAGGACCAAATGGTGAGGACAGACAAGAACATCCAGACTGCGACCAGCAGCGCAGATGACTGCCACACTACCATTTGATGAAAGACTCTGGAGTTATAGAAAAACATTCTCTGCTTGCCACGTCTCTGTATTTTCCAAAGTTAATACATGGAACATGTGTCATTTTAATATGAGAATCACTAAGCTCATTTAAAAACTAAAGATTTAGGGGGCTGGAGTGGTGGCCTGGCAGTTATGGCACTTGCCCAGCATGTGCGAGTACCTGAGTTCAAACCCAGCACCCACATACACAAAGAAGTGTCAGAGCAGTGAAGGCCATGTGAAAAACTCAAAAAATTGATTCGCTCTCTCTCACACTGTCTTTCTCTCTTAAAAAAAAAAAAAAGATTTATTCATGTGCGACCTAGAAAGCAGCCCAAATGATTAAAGAATCACAAAAGTATCAGATGTTTTCTTCTCCCTTACAAGAAGAACCTAGAGGAGGACAGGAACTAACATCTTCTTCACCCCAGGACCAGCTCCAAGGATAGGGCCAGGCACAGGGCTGGTACTCAGTAAATAATGAATGCACGGTCACGCCATAAGGACTCTAACTTGCTAGCTGTGCAGGATCTGACCAAATTATTTGTCTCCATAGCTTCTTCATGTGACAGGTAGGTCTCTCTACTTCACAGGCGGTTGGGAGGGTTACATTTAAAATGAACACAAGATGCTAAACATCTAAATATAAACAAGGCCCTCGCACACTCAGGGCTCAATTTTACCTGCTTCCTTTTCCGAGGTTAAACTTCCTGAGCACACTTTTGTATCTACCACAGATACTGTGGGCATCAAGTAAATATTTATTGAATAAATAAATCAATAAAAAGTTACCTTTAATCAACTTCTTAACCAGATGTTCTGGTTTTGGTTTCCTCCTCCCAATTCTACCGCACCCAAGTCCTATCTTCCCCTTTCTGTTACCATCCTAACCCAATCTTGTGTACAGGCTACTTCCTCATCCGTATTCTAGGTTTTAAAATACACATTTTAACAAGGATGTGCTCAAAGCACATTCCACCATAAATCATAGTTGAAGCATAAGAAACGTGTGTGTGTGTATGTGTGTGTGTGTGTGTGTGTGTGAACTCTGGAGGAAGGATGGTTACATACCGTATAAGGGTAGATAGGAGATGTTTATAAAAATGCTATTTTCTATCCAAGATTGCACAGAATGAGGGCTGAAGTGGTGGCTCAGTGGTTACAGTGCTTGCCTGGCAAGCGCAAGTACTCAGGTTCAAACCCCAGCATCCATGTACACAAAGAAGTGTCAGAGCAATGAAAGCCATGTGAAAAACTCAATAAAAATTGGTTCTCTCTGCCTCTCTCTCTCTCTCACTGTCCTTCTCTCTTTAAAAAAAAAAAAAAGGTTGCACAGAATGACAATGTACTAAGATAAGGATAAATGAAGAAAAGCGATATCAAATGTAAAGTAGGCACGATTTTCCAGGGTAAAATGTCTAATTGAATTCCAATTGAGTGGAAAATTTCCATGTCATTTTTTCTAAGTAGAAGTCTGCTGGTAAGAAGGGATTGTGTTAGTTATTAAAAGGCTTACAGACTCCTGAGCAACAACTTCATGGTCTATTTGGTTTCTCTTCTCCAGTAGCAGAATCCCTCTCTCAAAAGCTGTCCCAAAAGAACAGATTCAGTCGCCAATGCATTCCTTTGAAACTAATTTAACAAGAGAAGGAAGGAATGGGAAGAGGGTTAAAAGTTCCTTCCTGGGGCAGGAGCCATGGCTCAGCAGTTACAGCACTTGCCTGGCATGCATGAGGATGCGGGTTTGAACCCCAGCACCACGTACACAATGAAGTGTTGGAACAATGAAGGCCACATGAAAAACGAAATAAAATTGATTTTCTTTCTCTCTCTCTCTCTCACTGTTCCTCTCTCTCTTAAAAATAAAAACAAGATTCCTTCCCTGCCACAGCCTTGCCATTTTGATTAACCTCATTGCTGAAGAGAACAGATGTGTACCTGTCAGAGGGCTCAGAAAACCTGAAGATTTGAAAAATGGGTTAAATCAATGTTGTTATTTCTGTATGTGTATAAAGATAAAATGTTTATCTGTGTACTAATGCAAAAAGGGTTGAAAAGCAAGACTCTCATTCCTACAGACTGAAAATGTCAAATATAAGTGAGAGAGCTCAGTTTATTCTTCTGTCTGTACCCTGAGATTCATAATAGTATCTTGAATTCTAATACATAGGCAAGTGGTCACACAGGCAAAGAAACGAATACGGCATGGCAGTAAGAAGTCTATCATCCTAAGTGTCACTGTCCTCTTGCACACAATGGTTCTTTTGGGGAGGGAGGGCAAGAAGAAAAATTGAGCTGAAAAAGCAATTGATCTGTTTGTTTTACCCTGTGCTGTGACATCTTTTAACCTTACAGGTTTCTTTTATTATTATTCTTGTAAAGGTACTTACTTCTTTTTTTTTTTTCATTTTTTATTCGTTCAAGATAGTCTCACATTTAGGAGGGAATTGTTGTCATACAATCAAGAACAAATGCATAATCACAGAGCAAGCCAAGGCTGATGCCATTCCATGGTCTCCCCGCTTCGTTCCCCTCGATTCCATGTTTCCCCCTACTTAATCCCCGTGTTAGTTGGACTTCTCATGGAGGTCGAAGCTTCCCCACTGGGCTGATACCCCCGTACTCCCTGCCTCCAGCCTTCTTGATATCCTTCCTGGTCCCTCCCCCGTCCCTGCCACCCTCCCTTGTCCCCCAGCCATCACAGGCAAGGTTCCCCCCTTGAAGACTGTTTTTAAAACGGTAAGGATGGGGCTGGAGAACTGGCTCAGAGGTAGAGCACTTGCCTGGCATGCATGAGGACCCAGGTTCAATCCCCAGTGGAGGAAAAACAGGTGATTTTAAAACAGTTTTAAAAACTCTTCAAGGGGCGGGAGTGGTGGCTCAACTGCCTGCCTGGCATGCGCAAGTTCAAACTCCAGCACCATGTACACAATGAAGTTTTCAAGCAGCGATAGTCACATGGAAAATCTAAGTAAGATTGATTCTTTCTCTCTCTCTGTTACTGTCCCAGGTCTTCAAGGACCTAAAGTTTCAGAGTAGTAAGTGGCCACAGCTCATCCAGCCAAGCTGGATGTTAGAGATGGAAGCTGAGGGCACAGGGCACTTCTCTTGGATTTCAAGGGTGTTCTCTGAGGAACAGAGCAGGGGTAAGAGTCTTAAAAGCGGCCCAAGGAGGAGCCGAAGGTGAAGGTGGTTTCTCATAAATGGTGTGTGAGGCCACCACTCCCTGTCTCTGTCACAGCTGGGAGTGGCAGAATGTGGGTAGGGGTGGTTTCTAGTTCCCCACTCTGAGGGAAAGCACCAGGGATCTAAGAGCACCAGCTTTAAGAGAAGGGATTGGATAGAAGAATCAAGAGCCTCCTTAGGGTGTGGGCCATGTGGGGGTGACTCTGGATTAGCATCAAATGCATGTCATGTTATTACTTTATATGCATTTATGTTTGTGCAACAACTCAACTCCTTAATAAAAGAGAGAGAGAGAGAGAGAGAACTAAGGGATTGAGAGTAGTGTGTTCTCTTGAATTCAAATCCAATTAAAGAAAATAAATGAAAAAAGGATCAGTTTGAAAGTTGGGCCCAAATCTTCTAAATAAAACCACTGCTCTGGGCTTCGAGGGACTCTCAGCAGTTAGGCCAGGCTGGAGGCAAGGACCACACACTTCCCCTGCACAGGCACAGAGGCCTCCGAGGTGGCTGGATCAAGGCCAGTCTTCCTTAAGTCCAGCCGCTTGGGTGCAGCAGACATTCAGCTTCCGTCCCAGGTTCCTCCAGGGAAATAAGGGGACCTGCTCCTGCCAGGTAAAGGAAGGCACAGAACCAAACAGGAATGATGAGGCAATGAGACTGCTTGCTAGTGGGAAGGACAAACAGTGAGACATCAGGAAGGGACACAAAGTACTTGGAGAGGCCCTTGGTCCTTCTCTCTTTACCACCCTACTCCAGGCCAGAACCTTGCTGTCTACATTGCCGCCCAGAAGTGAGCAGTTCCCAGGAAATTCTACCTGGGAAATGAGGAAGTGAGTAAGGTCAGGGGCTGAGCCAAACACCCAGACCTCACCCCAGCTGGCTTCCACAGGATACCTGGGGAACGTGGAGCAGAGGCAAGGCTAGAGCCCTTCTGGGGTCCTCTGGGACCATCTGCTACTTTCTCCTTGCGGACTCATCTGCTTTCTCAG
Organism: Aplodontia rufa; assembly: GCA_004027875.1. NCBI lineage: Eukaryota > Metazoa > Chordata > Mammalia > Rodentia > Aplodontiidae > Aplodontia > Aplodontia rufa. Next base: position 5,738 of record PVKS010039588.1, on the reverse strand, counting down.
GGAGATTCTCAGAGACGAAGGAGGCAAACTCAATTTCCATCAACTCTTTATCCACAAGTGGCAGCGCCATTTTTGCCATCCAAGAATATTCCCAAGAGGAAGAGTTCTGAGTTTATAAGCATGGTTTATTTTTGAGGCATTTAAGGGAAAAGCATTTCTAAATCTGGATGCCACCTCTTCCTGCATTTGGACATCAGTAGACTTTTGTCAAAAACTGCCACGGGGACCAGGAGAATGGTGAAGTACCATTGTAAACAAATACAAAGTAAGGGGGAGGCGGGGCTCCCCATAACATCTAGGTGACATTCTCAGTATCCTGAGAGCAAAGGTGAGTACTCCCTGCCCTAGCTGTCCTCACAGTTCAACATGTGAGAGTTGAAACTGATTTCATAACACTACCAGATGACAAGTGACACATGCTGTCTAACTTCTGCCCTGTGACAGACACCAGGCCACTTTGTGGAGTCCCTGAAAACTGTGGCATGCAGGTGCTGTAGAAGGAAGCAGGGAGGAAGGGGGCCCGGGAGTGAGACAGCATGTCTCGCCTACCATGTCCACCAAGGAGCTCCCTATGGCAGGATTCGGTCTAATTTTCAGGCTCCTTGTTTTTCCCTCTCTCTTAAGGACAGAGGGAGAAGACAACAACAGAGATGAGACTGAGATTTTCTAAGAAAAAGGAGAAAGCCAGCGTCTCCCGAGAAGTGGGTTTTGAGAAGAGGCAGATTGCCAGCTACGGTGGCCTTGTGTTTTTGTTCCCAGTGGCTTGGGAGGCTGCAGAGGGAAGGTGGCAAACTCTTAGGTCAGCCTCAGCAACTTAGCAAGACCCCTATATCCAATAACACTAATAATAATAAATAGAAGGAAAAGGCACATTACAGATGTCAGGAAGCAGTGAATGAGATGAGAACCGAACACAGGGCGTTCAGGTTGAAATGTGGGTTTGAGGGTCACTCTTGAGGGGCCAGCGTGTGACGCCCGGTATCCTTTCATTTAAACCTGATGCACATTCTGGTTTTTCACATTTTAGGGATATTTTGATTTCTTACCTCCTGGACTGCAAAAAATGGGCTGCTTTTGTTTTTATCACACTCAGAAATATTGTTATCGGCAGCAAAGCTATAGTTGCTTGTTTCTTCCCATATTCTCCTGTACAGGTACTGTGTCATCAGCGGGCTGGTCAAAGACGTAGCAAATGAGCTAAGGAGAATGGCAGGCTCAACAAATAAAATCTTCATGTTGCTTGGGTTTGTAGCTGAAATTTACTAAAAAAGAAAAAGGAGAAAGGTAAGCAGTCGCATTCTTATCTCAGAGGCTAGATTTTCAAAGATAACCTGGAACCATATATATATATGTATATATATATATATATATATTTTTTTTTTTTGGTGTAAACATACACAAGCAAACCAAAAACAGAAAAGCACCGCGCATTTCCTAGGAGAATCGCTTTTACTTTGAAGTACATTCTTTCTCGGTTCCACACTCCAGCCGCCTTAAGATGATTCTTTGTAACGATCTTAGCAAGTTCTCGCCAGCCAGTTTTCAGAAGGTAAACAATGAAGTTCCCCTTGGGGCGCGAGTGTTATGTAACTGTTATAGTTATTTCGCTTCATGTTTATGGACAGCTAAGGAGCCTTTTAAAAAACAACTCCTAATCGGCAGTGGAGTCTTATCTTTTTTCTTTTCTTTTCTTTTCTTTTTATCTTTAACTCACCCCACGCTTAGTCTTTCTGCTAGGCTAGGAGGTCCCACATTTTCGGGGTCAGTCTCTTCTGATGCCCCGCGCTGGCGCAGCGCCCGCGGGACCCCAGGGCAGCGGAGGAGGCCGGGGCAGCCGGCGCACTGACAGCCACTAGGGGCTACGCGGCCCGGGTGGTGGGGAGAGTCGGGTACGCAGCCGGCGCAGTAATAAGCGGGGAGGGGAATTTCCCTAGGATTTCGACCAAATACCTCTGTTGGGGAAACACGAGCCCTATTTTAAAGCAAACCTAGACAAGCGTACTTCCTGCGTCCAGAATGACACCTGCGACTTTGCGCTGCCCTCGGCTCCTCCGCGGCCCTGCGGACTTGGTCTCAGCCAGCTCCCGGGGGCGCCCGCGGCAGCTGCTCTTCTGCGCTCTGGGCAACTGGACCGTCAGCGACCCGCCCCGCCCGCTCTTGGCGGTGACTCAGCGGCGGCCAACCCAGCCTCGCAGCCCCCAGACTAGGCTGGGCCGGCGGCTGTCTGCGCTGTCATCGATTGACCCGGATCTCCTGCGATTGGGCCCGACAGCCGGCGCCCCCGCGGGGATTGGTCAGCCTCGACGTCACTCTCATGTCCCCGCCCCCGCAGGCCCAAGTGGAAGCCCGCGCTGTGGATCTCCGGGTGCACGGACGCTGGTTGCAGAATCGGTCTCTCGGCTCGCGCAACTGATCTGCAACACGAAGCATTTCGAAGCCCGAATGCCGTGTTTCACCGTAGCACACGGAAGATCTGTTACAGAGTAACTCTTGGGCTGCAGCTCATACAGTCGAGCTGGCAAGTGCTGGCCGGAGAAGCTGTACAGTAGAGGGGTCCAGACTGGGGGCGTCGGTGGAGGGTTCAGGAAAGTGCTCACGGCGTGCGATGGAATGCAGTCGCTGTCCTTTCCTATTGGTGGTGGGCTTGGGTAAAATTTCAAATCCCTAGGAACCTCCATTTCTTAATGTGTCGAGCGGGGATATGAAGTCTTACAGGGTGGTAATTAAAACCTCAACATGGATCACAGCAGAGGCGCTGGAACACTGGCCCGCCCGTGCATTCCAACACGCCCAGCCAGGAGGCATGCTGCAAGGGCGATTGCACACACAGGTTCCCTGTGCCGAGCATCTCAGTAAGAAAATGTTAGGGCTTGGGTTCTGTGATTCGAGGAAGTGTTCAGGAAGAAAACAAGGTTTTACTCTGGAGTGGTTGCTGTCCAGAAGTGGGGGCAATTCTTTGATTAATAAATCTCATCTGGACGGAAGCTAAGGTCATAATTGATAAAGCAACAGTCATGAAGATGCATCATTGTTTTAAAGAGAGAATCCACTTTAATTTAGTTCTTCATCTGGTTTTCGTTGCTCCAACACTTAGTTGTGTACCATTTGCACTCTTAGACACGGATTGATGGGAGTCACCGTCTGAATATTATTGTTGGCACAAGGGAAGGAAGATGGAACTATGATGAATACGACACCAGCTTTTAATGGTCTCCCCTTAGGAATGATGTTTCTGCTTGCTTTCCACTTGCCTTCAACCAGTCTCAGGACCCTATGGAGAACCGCAGTCCTATCATGCGCTCCGAGGAGGAGGAAATAATAATGGTTCTAATCTCTTCTATGTCCTCAGGACCTAATTTCTCATGAAAATCAATGCAAAGGAAAAGGCTTTTAAAATATGTTGTTTCTTATGGAGCAGAAAGGTTCCTACCCCTGAGCTTAGCTATCGCAGGCTCAGGCTTTCTTCCTTCAGAGAGAGGAGAAGAAATAGAAAGGGCTAGGTGGTCCAGGAGCAATGGCTAGCTACCAGGCAAAATTTTCCTGACAGTGTTTTCTGAAATGTAAGTCAATAGGTATAGATAAATCTTCAGCATAGGAGCCTCCAGGAGGATTCTGAAAATTTGTGTTTTCAGTTCAGTGACCTAGAAATTTTAATGTAAGCATATTATGAATTGTCTTCTAATTAAATACTGACATTTGATTGTAGTGTATTTGGATCTTTACTTTTGGTTATATTGGCTTCCAGTAGAGGTACTTGAATAATGTCAGACTAATGGGAATAGAAATGGATTAAATACATAAATAATATGCCTAGCCTATGTGAAGACCAAACAATGTCGTATTGTGTTGTTCAAGAGAAGTTTCTATACTATTTCAATAAAAACTGGGGAAAGGTGTGAGTCCTCCCCTGACACATGAATTATTCACTAAACCCAGGAAAGAACCCACGCTGTGTTGGACAGTGACATATTCAAGTGGAAAAAACCAAAGCAGAATACAGCAGTTACGAGATTTCATTGGTTTCAAGAAGAACATGTTTTTTTTCATTTCTGATAAAAAATGGGCAAAGATACAATGGAAAAAAAACCTCAGTTATCCCATTTTCTGTCTACTAAGTGATTGTTCAAATCATAAGTCTAATGTGATTCAACTCCAAGTACAGATTGCTAAAAGCAGATGTAATCTGATCATATGACTTTTGGTCAATGATTGTCCAGAAGAGACCTGAGTAGATCTTATCTATTGGGAAAATCCATCAACTGAGTGCAACCCTTGTCTTTTGTGACCTCTGTTGCCCTGGACACTGTAGAACAGATTCCTCCTTTGGGAAATGTTCCCTCCCTTTAGATTCCATGGCCAGACTCTGTCTTCCTGCCACTCCAGACTCAGTTTTGGTTTCCTCTGTGAGCTAGCTTCTCAGTTCATGCTGTTCCTCAAGTTCTGTCTTTGCTTCCTTCTTTTCCCAGTTGTCTCTTCCACACTTGGGACTCATCACAAATGTGTTGACCACTCTCAGATCTCTGATCTCAAGACCACCCTGTTCTCTCCAACCTGTCACTCAGAGCTCCCACCTGAATATATATTGAGCATTCTGGGATAGGAAGCATTTCAGATTTCAGAGGATTCTTGAAAATATGTATAGACTATTAGTTCAAAAATCTGAAATTTGAAATTGCTCTGAAATTTTTCAGGTATCATGTTGGTGCCCAAGAAGTTTTGGATTTTGGAACATATCAGATTTAAGATTTTCCACCTGTATTTTTTCTTAAAGACTGCTTAAATGTCCAAAGCAAATACCATCTTCCTCATAAATCTGTTGCCCTCTTGTAATCTCTATTTCAATCAACGATGTCACTGTCCTGTAAACAGAGACAAAGTCCTGGGAATTATCCCTCACTTTGTGGTCACCACATGCATGGTGAATATTTTACATCATAAGTGTAACTGGCATTATCTCTATCTATTTTCAGTGTGTGGCTATAAAGTAGTTAAACCCTCATCCCCAGGTTTGGAGATTTTAGGTTAAACAGCTCTTTTTGTAGCTTGGTTAAGGTGGTGGGGCTATGTCTTGCCATTGCCCCATGGGTAAGTAGCATTTTAAAGTTGCTAGAGGCGGGCAAATATGCCAAGGGACCAGAGCATTCCCTTGTAAGCCAGAAATCCTGACCCGTTTCCTTTCAGGTTGCAAATTATTACACTTTTGATAGGTTGGGATGGTCTAAGGAAACTCAGTTGTCAGACATGTGTGATAAGGGCCATCAAGAAAAACTGCACCAGCCAGGTATGGTGGCACACATCTGTAATCCCAGCAACTCGGGAGGCTGAGGCAGGAGGATCACAAGTTCAAAGCCAGCCTCAGCAACTTAGCGAGACTGTGTCCCAAAGTAAAATATAAAAATGGGCTGGGGGTGTTACTTAGAGGTGTTCTCTGACCATCCCACAGTAGGAAAGTGAGTTCCCTCTTGTTATTTTCTAGCTTAGTGTCTTTTGTTTTGTTTCTTTTTAACATTTCACCTTCTATATTATTTTGTTTATTTGTGTGTTTCTTTCTTTTGGTTGTCTGTGCCCTGGACTAGAATTGTGTGCACCCTGCACTCAGGGACTGTGGCTGATTGGTTTGTGACTATACCACATCTGGAACAATGGCCATTATATTTTCATGAAATATTTAAGGAAATATGTAAGGAAAAAATTTCATGCTATAACATTAAGTTAAAAAAAAAGAATAGGGGCTGGAG
>PVKS010039587.1:0-17163 GCA_004027875.1 Aplodontia rufa | reverse complement strand
TCTTCCTCTGTGATGACTCAAAAAATTCTTTCAACTCATCATTTGATAACACTTTCAATGTCCTTCAACATATTCAACTTTTTCATTAAGCATGTCAGCAAATCTTTCTCCAACAACTCATCTTGCTATATGATTGATTTTCCCTACTTCTCTATCAATTCTCAGGAATCATTTAAATCATTTAAGACTTCACCTTATAAGTTCTTTCAGCAGAAATTTAGTTTCCGGTTTTTATAGTACTTTGTAGATTTAATAAATATTATTACTAGCAATAGTGAATGATTCTTAGCAATGCATTATGTCCAGATAAATACAATGATTGGTGATCAAATGATCATGTGGGTATATATAGTCTGAATAAACCCCATAGTACACTAATCAAGGAGTTGAAACAATGATATTGTGTTTGGAGGTAAAAATACAACCTTGGCATTTTTATAGCAAACAGATTCCAGATAGCCAGATGCATTTTCTAGTGCTAATAGGAATTTAAATTTCAACCCTTCCTCTTTTCAGTATTTTTTTCACTTCTTGTATGAAGTATTGGTGGAACCATTCCATAATCAAGTTGAGTATTACTGGGACTGGAGTGACAGTGGTCAGGGCACTTGCCTGGCATCTGCAAGGATGTGTGTTCAAACCTCAGCACCATGTACACAACAAATTGTCGGAACAACGAAAGCTACATGAAAAACTAAATAAAATTGATTCTCTCTCTCTCTCTCTCTCACTGTCCCCCTTTCTTTAAAGAAAGTTGAGTATTACCCACACTTTCTGATACCATTGCCAGAATAGGGAAAGAAAACTTTATTTTTTAGGAGAATGAGTATTCTTCGCACACTATAGCTGCAGTATTTCTGCATAGTCCTGAAGTTAATCTATCATTCCATGTTTTATGCCTCGGTGCTTACTTTGCACTTTTATGAATGTAGTATCTGTTGGGTGTCCTTTTCCAGAAAATCCAGTTTCACCACAATTGAAAACTTGCTTGGAATGACATCTTCTGCCCCTAATAATTCCATTAAATTGTTAGAAATGTGACAGCAGCGTTTTCATTGTCAGACACAACATCGACCGTAGTTTTTGCATTTTTTGAGTCTAGATCTATATGTAAATATGTGTGAAAACATAGTACTTGTAGTAAAAGGTTCACTGTCACTCATTTCAGGGAATCCACAGTGCTTTCTGGAGCAATGTTACCATCAATTGGAATGTGTTTTCTGTCCATTTCTTCCACCCAAGTTAATTGCCCTTTCCATGAGTTGCGGCCATACATTTTGCAGTTTGAAGGATGACAACAAAACTAGCACCAATTTATTTTTCCTCTTTTTCAATTTCTTTGTTAGAAAATTTATTCTTGCCATAGATCTTAATATCCTTAGCTTAGGATTATTTTTCTTCCCTCATTAAGTGGAAAACTTTCATCTTTTCACTTAAAGTACTTTACAGCTTTTGTTTGATATAACCAAATCACAAGCATCAATACTCTTTCATTTTGGAGTCATTGTTAAATAAGCAGGGGCTACTTGAACAGAAGAACTATGTAATAACAGTCAACCTGATGACTACTAAATAACTAAAAGGTAGGTAATATATACAGTGTAGATATGCTGGACAAAGGAAGGATCCTCATTCTAGGCACAGTGAACAAGAGATCATGAAATTTCATTTGGCTCTTTATAATGATGTGCAGTTTAAAACTTACAAATTACTTACTGATTTTCCATTTCCTATTATTCAATCATTATTAGGTAGGAGTGAGTGAAACTGAAGAAAGCAAAACTGAGCCAGAGGGGACTACTTCTCTTTCTGTGAATAAAGCAATGTACTCAGGTGTGTTACTCATATCATAGAAGGGGAGGAAAAGCACTAAGAGAATTCTACTTTGACTATCCTGAGGTATTCTAGTGGTCAATTTGTAGCCAATTGATATTCATTTGACTAATGGTTCTGGAGTGGGGAGTCTAACTTCAAGGGGCCACATGTGGTAAGAAGCTTCTTGCTGTATCTTAACAAAGCAGAAAGTCTCAGATGACAGGCAAGCACATGCATGAGAGACTGAAGGGATCGATCTCACTGTCAGGTACCACTCTCACAATAACTAATGTACTCTTTTGGTAATGGCATCATTGCATTTTGAAGACCAAGTCCTTAGTTACCTCTTAAAGGTCCCGCCTCTTGACGCTGTTGTATTAAGGATTATTTTTCCAACACATGACCTTTGGAAGACACCTAATATTGGAATATTCCAGCCTAACCTTGGAATATTTTAAAGACCTTATTTAATGTTTTTCACTTTCAAGGCTTCATATCCATCTAATTGTAACAAATACAGCAACAAATACAAAGAAGAAAACGATGAAGCCAGTTCTCTCACCTCTTTTCCCTTTGCTTTTGACCACCCACACAGAAACTAAATCAGTATGAAAAGGATAATATGCCTATTTTTCCTCATTCACACAGATATAGGCAAGCATATTATATACTAGAATAGAGAAGATGTTAATTTTTTATGAAAATGAGATTATGCTATAAACATTTAGCTCTGATTTTTGAGTGACAATGTATTATTTGTAAGACTATGTAGACAAGGAACTATTTCTAACTTTATAGTACCTCACATACATATATTTCACATATCCATCTTCATATCCTGTATTTTTAAATGTACTTTTTATTTTTATTGCTGCCTCTTCCTTTCCATGCCCCTGGCCTGTGTCCACAAAATTTTTACTCTCAAACTTTGCAACTTTGTTAAAAATCAGATTTTTATTATATCACACTATTCTTCATCCTTAAATAATTTCATATACCCTTTAATATTTCATATCTCATCTGTATAAAATATGTACATTTAAATAATTTTTCAGAACCCTTGGCATTAGTAACATCAGAGAAATGGAGTTCAAACTACACTAAGATTTCACCTCACAATCACTCTGGAAAGCAGTGTGGAAAGTACTATAAGAACTAGGGATGGAACAACTGTATGACCCAGCTTTTCCACTCCTGGGGATAAACAATGTTTATAGCAGCACAATTCACAATAGTTAAATTATGGAATCAACCCAGATGCCATTCACTGGTTAAATGGTTAAAAAAATAGTGTTATGTGTATAATAGAAATCTACTCAGCTATTATAACGAATGAAATCATGGTTGTGGATAAATGGATGGAAATGGAAAAAAATGCTGAGTGAAATAAGCCAAATTCAGAGACTCAAAGTTTGAATGTTTGTTTCTCACATGTGGGAGCTATTAAGATAGTCAAGCTTATATATAGTAGACTCACCAAAGTCAGAATAATGCATGATATAGGTGAAATCTAGGCATGAAGGGGGAGATGAGGAATGGGGAAAAAGAAAGAGGGGAAATGGAAAGGAAATGTGGGGACTATAAACACTGTATGGTATACTTTGCTATCCTGAGAAACTAAATAATACTCATACAGACATTTGAAACTAGAAAATTAAAAATAATTATATATGTATATACACATTAATATCTGTAATCAGGGAGAATGCAGTGGAGGTATGAGATCGGGAAGTGGTGTTGGGAATCCTGGGCATGAATTGTGTTCATGTTACATTGTCATTGCATGAGAATGTATGAATGTGTAACAATGAATCCTCTCATTATATAAGATTATATTTCACCAAAAGAGAGATAGAGAGAGAGAGAGAGAGAGAGATACCCATTTTTGTCTTCATCCGTAGATGCTAAAGCAGAATTGGGAAAAAGTGAGTTCTATATATTTTTAATAAATCTGTAGAATTCAAAAATCATGCTACAGGTTAATATTTATAGAAATATCTGAAGATATTAAAAATGTTTTAAAATTGCTAATTAAGCCTCTCCATACCAACTAAATTAACTAAGGAATCTATGGGAACCTCACAGAGGGATCATATTATTTGACTCAAGTGTTGTCCTCTAGAGTAGAATAAAATTGCTATCTGATAACCCAGAGTCACACCGAAATGCATCTTAAAATGGAAAATGAACCATTCTATTAGGGCAAAGTAGATCAGCCAGGAGAGTTTATACGAAATGTATTTTAGATTTAGAATTTGCATGGCATGTTAGTTTTATCACTATTAATTTTCTATTATGAAGCTGAATGCTTGGTATTTTAAAGTGTCTCTTGATCTTAAATTAGTCAATACATAAAACACTTGCGAAACAGCATCCCAATTTTCCAGTTGAAATCCCTGCATCCCAAGGTGATTAAATAGCTCTCATCAGGTGTTTCAATTTCTGTACTTCACTCCCCTGCAACTTTCTTCTTAAGGGAATCTGTACTTTGGACTGTATACTGCGTGTCCAAAATTGGGTAAGTACTTTGCACATGAGATATACATTTATGTCTTATATGTGATTCAGGGATTCGGTTCTGTGCTACTATGATTTGAATAGCAAATATTCTCTGTAGTTTTCTGTGTTAAAGACTGATCCTAGTGTTTTGCTATTCGGTGGTGATGGAACCTTTAAGAGGTGGTGACTGGTGGGAGGTCCTTAGATTAGTGGGTTGCAACTTTTGGAAGGTAGTTATCCTGGAACTCGTTGGTAGTTCTAATGAGAGCATTATTAGAAAGGCCTAAACTGACCTCAGGCTCTCTCTGCTCTAGTTCAAGATGTGACCATTTGTTCCCTCATATACTCACACCAGAATGTGTCACTTTATTTCCCTCACCAGAGGTCAAATCCAATCTTGAACTCTGAACCTCCAGAATTGTAAGCTAAATAAATCTGTTCTCTTTAAAATATAGCTGCCTCAGGCATTTCATTGTAGTAATGAGATGTTGACAAATGGAAATACACAACAGTAATATTTGCATATTAGCAACACATTTTAAATACATCTTAAGTACTAGCCATTGTGAATATATTTATTTTATATTTCACTAAGGCTATATGGAGTATGGATTATTACTTCTTTTTTACACACATAAGCATTGAAGCTATAATTTTAGCTGAATGGTAGATAGGTAGAACAGAAGGATTGCATCTACAACTATTTGCTTCTGAAGCCCAATACTACTCCTAATACTCCTAATTTTCTTCTGCCATTCATGCCACATCACTCAAAAAAAAAATAGAGAGAGAGAAAAAAAACTGTAGTTTGGTACTTACTCTATCAATAGGCTTTTGCTTAAAACATTAGCATTTACTTCTTTGACCTCATTACATGTACTGTAAAGATTGGCTACAACTCTGCCCCAGATTGTGGCAAACTTCTGCTAGTGTCTTCTTATACCAGAGCTCAGAATAAAGAATCAGAGCCCGCTGTCACATAATTTACTCAGGATACCTGTTATTCAAGAGAATTAATTCAGCCTACAATCAGATTTAAACCTCTGAGAGGATGTAACACATGCTTCAGTTACCCAGATAACATTGACCAAAGACAATCTCATGGGCAGGACCTGAAGACAAAGCTAAGTTCCCATATTCTATGCTGAGTTTTGAAACCATTGTAATTTAGCTACACTCTATCAACTCAATTTTAGTTACCACCACTAACTAAAATAATTAATCTGTTCAGCACACACTGCATTGACATCTATTGTTGGATGCTCATGCTATTTTCTCTACCCAGGATATTTTCTTTCTGTCCTGTCTTATTTACATTTCACTAATCCTGTCTTTGCCTCCTGGTCAGTAGCACTAGGACATGTAGCAATGAAATATGGGAGATTGTAATATCTGCCAACTGCAAGACAGGCCATAGAATGTCCTGAATGATCACTTGTTAAAATTGGAAAAGTCACAAGACAAGGATCCTGTGTTAATGAATACTACTTGGATGAATGTTTCCAGGCTGAGTAGCTTGGTCCTGTCACTCATACATACATAAAAGGATGGAAAGAGAACAATAAAAAGTAAAAGAAAAAAAGTGAAAATGTAAAATTATAAACACTGGAAAGGAGAAGTAAAAAACAAAAGAGGAACATATTATAGAATAAAATTCAAATATAATAAGATTTAATTGAATGTCGGAAGTGAATGCTTTGGTTGTAAAATCAATACCCAACTATTTGCTGTTTACCTGAAGGGTGTTATGAAGACACAGAAAAGTTGAAAATAAAAATATGACAAATGATATGCCATGTGAACACTAAGCATATGGAAGTAGACCATGTTAATAGCAGAACAAGTAAACATCAATATAAGAACTACTACCAGAAATAAAGAGGGTGTCACATGACCTTAAATGTCATTCTATCAACTGTGATTTGCATCAAATGGCATAATGCGAACAACTTAGAGCACCATAATAATCCTGAAATGTGTGTATGTGTTAGCAAACTTACATAGGAATCAAAAATTGATGAAATCAGAGGGAAAGGTAAACAAAACCAAGTAGGCGATTTTTATCACTGCTCTCTAATAGGAGAACAGATAGATAACATGACTATGAAAGCCCAAAGCATTTAGTTGAATTCCAAACCTAAAGGGAGAAAGAAAATTGGAAGGTGGTGAAGCAAGGTACAAATCCATTATTACTAAATGCTGGGTATATCGTTTCTACTCATGTTCCATTGGCCAGAATTTAGTCATTTGGTCACAGAAAGCTGCAAGGAAATCTGAAAAATAATTCCTTATTGCAGACGGTTCAGCAATATATTTATATTCTCTCTCTGTATCTCTCGCTCCCCCCACCTTTCTTTCTATCTCTTAAGATAAATGAGGCTTTTGGGCAAGGATAACATGTAATATAAAACTTTCTTAAAAAAGACTTTAGGTGGTTTTAATTAATAAATACAGTTTTAAAATATATATTCCTAAAATTTGTATATAAAAGAAAGTGTCCAAAAATTTGAAAGACACTTTCAGATATCAGTTATCCTTATAAGTTTACAGTAACACAAATAAAATGGGAATTAACAAAGGAAGAGAATATAGAAGAAGACCAATGAGTTTAGCAGTTGTGTCAGGTGCACTGTCACATGCCTGTAATTCAAGTTACAGGAAGCTGAGGAAGGAGTCTCCCAAGTTTGAGGCCAATCTCTACAACTTAGTGAGAATCTGTCTCAAATTAAGATCTAAAGATAGAGCTGAGTGGTAGAGCACCCTTGGGTTTAAAGTCTGGTACTGAAAAAAAAAATGATATCTGTTTTAGGTGGCCCTGTAATCAATGACAAAAGAACAAACTATTACATCAATTATGTTGAAAAAATTTGCTTTTACTTTATGAATACTTATCTTTCCCAGAAAAATTCCATTTTAATAGAAAACATGGTAATAAAATTGCAGTACTTGAGAATTGTACCATTAGTAAAGCTAGACAATTAAACATAATCAAGAATAAGCTTGACACTTTTGAATGCCTCCATGTGTAGTATTTAAAACAAAGCAAAAAATATACTAAAGATATTAGCTGGAAAAAAAGGAAGAATTGTCTGGAGAATTATATTTGTGATCTACATATTTCAAAATCTTATATATTTTCTTAAAAGTCAGTAAAAATGAGGACCAGGACATGAACATGTTATACACAAATGAGGAAATATAAAAGAACTAAAACATGTGAAAATATCACCACACGGGGCAATTAGGGAAATGCTAATTAAAGCAATGAGATCATTTCTTAGTAAACACTGAGAAGTATGGAACCAAGTGTTGGCAAGGAAACCAAAATATTCAGAGCATCAGTGAGTAGAAATTCATACAAATAAGTAAAGTATGCTTGGTGACATAAATTGAGGATAAGTATTTAGTAACGATGTACCTGTTCCAGGACCTTGATGCCTCACTGGTTGACATGTGTTCTTCAGAAATTCTCCCACATGTGCACATTGACATAGGGAGTACATGCATCTGTGCTGATAATCATAGGAAAAAGATGTTACACCTTAAGTATTTGCCATAAAAAGAAAAATGTGTATTTAGAGGCATCTACTATGACATGATACCAGGCAGCATGGAAGTTAAATTTACGCATTTGTGAAAGGTTTATTGAACATCTGTGTCAAGAACTATTTAAGATATCAATAGTAGAAAAGTGAACAAAGTTAATAAATACTACTCTCTTCATTGAGCTTCTATTTTAGTGGGGGAGAGGTTAATGAATTATGAAATTAAAGTATAAATTTATCACATGATGCTGAGTTCTGTGGAGTAAGAGCAAATACAGGAGAGCATTGTGGTGGTAGACTGGCAGTAAGTTTGTAGGAAGGGAAAGCTGCAGTGACATTTAAGGAAAAGCCTGAAGGATTCGAAAGAATCAGATGCATGGATATGATGGAGAAAGTCATGCAATGTAGACAGATTAGCAAAGATGAAGAGCCCAGATGTGAGAAATAGCAAGGAAATTGGAACAGCTGTAATAGAGTAAGCAAGGGCAAGCGAGAAGTAGTTGGAGCTGTGGAAATTTTTAAAAACAATTATTTACTAAAGGTTGAAAGTATACTTCTAACTCTTTTTTGTGAGAATACAGAAGAGAAAGGACAAAGGTGTAAGTTGGAACATCAGTTGGGAGGTACTAGGAAGAGATTTACTATAATTGGAGATGTTGGTGGTGGGAAAGTAAAAGACATATTCCAGATGTAGCAATATAACATAGATATCATAAATATTAAAATTGAAAAAATTATAAAATTACAACTGGAAGAGAAATGGCTGTGGAAGTAGAAAAGAACAATCTTCTGAGCATTTGTGATTCTCAGTTCAGAGAAAATTCAATATTGTGTAAATTCCACTACTTTTGCATTTCTTGTACAAGTATAGGTTGACTTAAAATGTTTTTTACTATTAGCCTCACATTAATGTGTAACTTACATAAAGCTTATGTGGTTTTATGTGAGTGAAACCTTTCAGGTAGCATCTATGGCATTATAACAGATTCCATTGTCTATTGAGGGTAGAACCATAGCATCTGTTGATGGATTGATTGTAGGATGACAAATAGTGATGTCTCACAGTCTGGAACACTGAGGCCTGATCAGCTGGGAGATGTAATTTACAAGAGCCCCAGAAAAGGAGGTTTCAGTCAAAAACTGAAAAGTGGTTTGTGTTTGGACATGTTGAATTTGTGATACTGGAATCCAGGGGTATAAGGAGGAAGTGAGAGCATCACAAGAAAGAGTAACAGATGAAGTAAAAGAGCTCTTTTCATGATGGCTAAAAGCACAGCCACACTCTTATGCCCTCCTTCCTCTCTCCCATGTGAGGACACAGGGGGAAGACAGCTCTATGCAAGCCAATGGAAGGGTGCTCACCAGAACCCAGAGACACTGACACACATGCCAGAACTCCAGCTTCCAGAACTGAGAATATATATTTCTGTGTATAAGCCACTCAGACTATGGTACTTTATTACATTCTGCAGCTTGAGCTAATTAATACAGAAATAAATTATAAAAGGACTTTGCCCATGAACATATTAAAGCACTTCTAATACTGTCACAGAGGATTTTATAAACACTACTATAATTTCAAAATGCCTGAAGATACAAAGCAAAATATCTGAGTCATGAGTATGTGGGCGGTAGCAATATTTGTTTCCTATCCTCTTAAAGTATTTAATATTTTAAAATAATATATTGTTTTAAGTATTTTGGCAGTGAACTGGCTTTAAAGTGGATAAGACCAAGATGAAATGGCAAGTTAGGAATCCATCTCATCAGCACCAGCTTTCAACTGGAAGATTTATAGAAGACAAGGAGGAGGGAGGATCCAAGGAACACTTGGATACTTGGAAATTACAGGAAGAAGAAGGGAGTTTTGATAATCGAATTCTAGATGTCTGAGTAGAGATTAATATCTTCATGTGAAATGGGTCCTT
This sequence comes from Aplodontia rufa, assembly GCA_004027875.1. Lineage (NCBI taxonomy): Eukaryota > Metazoa > Chordata > Mammalia > Rodentia > Aplodontiidae > Aplodontia > Aplodontia rufa. Next base: position 7,376 of record PVKS010039587.1, on the reverse strand, counting down.
TTCCCAGAAGATTTCTCAAGGAAGAAGACATATTTCATTTTTGACCATTTCCATTATGAGTTCATAATTATCAAGGAGCAGAAACAATTAGTACATCCTGTGATTTTTTTCCCTTTGCTCTTTAATTGCAAAACCACAAATGCAGATTATAGAAGTACACATGAGTGATGTATACACTAATGGGATAGAAGCACATGGGTAAGAGAGATGAGAGCTCTGGGTAAGTGGTGGAGGATGGGAAAGTTTTACAAGAAGATGAAGCACTCAGCAGTCTAAAAGGATGATATTCTTAGCACAGGTGCAAACCATTAAAGTCACTGCTGCAAAGATGTCATTTAGTCTAAATTTGTCACAGAGTTTTCTAAGATTATAGCAAAAGATGTCCCTCAAGTAGTTTCTATCAAAAGAATTGGATGATCCATTAGATGTAACAGTTGCCCCAAAATTATCTAATACCTATATTTGAATGAAGAACAATTAGGAAGGGAAAAATAAAGTTTATATGTCCCTAAATGCCTTCACATTTCCAAAGCTGTATTATGGATGCTATTGTTAGGGTTTGGCCTGGAAATGTCCCCCAAAACTCAGATGTTGGGCAATGCAGTAATGTTCATAGATGAAATAATTGGACTGAGAGTGTTCTAAACTCATCAGTGGATTAATCCATTTGATGGCCTACTGGGAAGTGGTAAAATCTGTAGGCAGATGGGGTGATACTGGAGGAAATAGGTCACTAGGGATGTGGCCTTGGTGACTAGTGCTTTCTCTTACCCCTACCTTTTTCTGGTCTGGTCCCTCTCTGCTTCCTGTTTTCCATGATCTGAGCTCCCTTTGTCCTTGAAATCCTTCTGCCATTAATGTTCTGCCTCACTTGAGGCTCAAAGAAGTGGAGCAATCTGACCCATGGACTCAAACCTCTGAAATCATGATCCAAAATTAATTATTTCTTCTCTAAGTTGTTATTTTCAGATACTTTGCTCTTAGAGATGAAAAGTTGCTTAACTTTTATTAGTGCCTAGGAAAAATTATAAGGTTGCAGAAATAACTAAATATTTGTTTAGAAATGCACAGTTTAAAATGATTCATTGTATAAGGGAGAAGCAACAGAATGAAAAGGAATTTAGACCCAGGAAAATGTAGTGGAAGCAAAGCCATTAGAAATATGTTCTGTTTTACTTTAACTAGTGTCATTTCTTAGTGTTTAATTTTGATGGATTTAGCATCTTTGTCTGACAAATATTTAGAGGAAGGAGGTTTCACCTTTAATAAAGGACAGAATACTAATGCTTTATGAATTTATTTGAGTTTAGTTTTTGCAATTTTAATAAATTCTAAACATATAGGAGGGAAAGGGTACATATGCATTGTAAGTAACTAATAGTGAAGACATACACTATTTAATTTCATTTATGTCTTCAATAGTGAAGACATACACTATTTAATTTCATTTATTTTATTATCATTGTATTTAAAAGTCTTTTTTAATTGGTAATTTATGATACTGAATTACCTGAAATCTTGACCCTGTAAGTAACTGCCAATTCCATCATCTTTTGTATCACTAAAGGAAAATACAGACATGAATGGCCAATTCAGTCATCAAGTTATTAGTCTCACATAAAATATAGTGCATACTTACTTTTCATTAATCAAATATCATCAGAAATAATAATTATTAATTATATATTATATGCTTTTATATTGAATACATAGTTATGCCTCTTCCCTTCCTTTTGCATTATCCTACTTAACAATCCAAACTGTATATCACATTGGGAAAGTCTCATCTAATTTATAGACTTTACAATTTTATTTTTATACTTTCTTAGCTGTATAGGTCATCAATTAAAATTAAATAATTAAATACATTTACGTCTATTTATTTAATGGCATCAACATACCATGGATTTTGTTCTTCACTTGAAAGTTGAGCGAGATGCCATTGTCTGTTATGTCTTCAATGATTCAAGAATTGCATTGCCTCTGTCCCAAGTGCACAATTTTAATGTTCAACAGTCCAAATAATTTTAATATCATCACTAAAAGTTTATGTAGTTTTTACTTAGCAATGCATTTCCATAAGTTAATTTAATTTGACTAAAAATAATATGTAAAAAACTGTAATTTACCTTCATAGACCCAGATAAAGAAAGGGATTAAATCCAGGTCAGCTCAAAAGCAGAGTTGATAAAACAGAGAACTAGGTTTCAAATCTGGTAAATACTGAAACCTGCACACAAACCTTCATCTTATCATTCCAATTCTAATTTTTTTGTGGAGAGATAATATTTGTGCATCTTTATAAGGTACATTATGCTAACTAGATACACATATATGTGTGTAATAATCAAATTAGAATAATGTGCATGTCCTGTCCATTTCCTCAAACATTAATCATTGTTATGTCTTAAGAATTTCATATTCATCCATTTTGGCCATTTTGAAATATATCATAATTTCTATTAACCATTGGTTACCCTACTGTGGTACAGAAAAACCTCTCCAGCTGTTCTTTAGTTCCTCCCTTTTTTATTAAAGAGAGAGAAAGAGATGGGGAGAATGAGAGAGAAAATAGAGAATCAACATATTTATTTTTTCATCTGGACGTTGTTTCTCTGACAGTTGTGTGTGTGGAGCTGGGGTTGTAACCCGGGTCCTTGCACATGCCAGATAAGTGTTTCAACTGCTGAGCCACTGCCCCAGCCCTTTAGTGCCCCTGATTGAACTTCATTCTGTCCACTCTCCACTGTCCTTCCCAATCCTAGTGATGCAATCTTCTATGCATTGATTTATTAGTTTCCACAAATGAATGAGAATATATGGTGTTTTTGTGTGAGGATTATTTTATTTAACATCTCCTCTTCCATTTAGGTCCATTTTACTGTAAACAATAAGATTTCATTTTTGTTTACAACTGAATAAAATTTTTGTGTGTATGCCTGTGTATCATATTCTCTTTATCCATTCTTCCATTGATGGATTTGATTTCACATTTTAACTATTTTCAACAAAGCTGCAATAAAAATGGGAGTGCAAATATCTTTTGGGAATGATGATCTTGTCTCCTTTGGATGATGGTGTTCAAGATCCCTGTCTTTTGAAATTATAACTAACACCATTTCATTAATATTGTTTCCTTTACCTAGTATAAGAACCTCCTAAACCTATACTAGGTTCTTATACCTAGTATAAGAACCTCTATGTCTTATCTTGTCCTTTCCACTCTCTAGTCCTCATATGTAAATGGTATAATGTCACTTACCAGCTTTTCCCACTATTGAACCAAATCTAGAGAATTTACTGTGTCTCCGAGGCTCTCCATTATTTGGTCCCCATCTGCCTGCTGATCACACTCATGGCATCCACCTCCATGCCACTCTCCTCTAGCAATAGGCTTCTGCTATTCCTAGAACCCATCCAGATTTGTTCTGTTCCAAGTATTTACAGCTGCCCTTTTTTTCACTGCTGGAATTCTATTTTACCAAATATTCACATATCTCACACCTTGCTATCCTAGTCTTCATTAAAATATCACATCCTCAGTCTTTCCTCCTCTCCTCCATCTTAAAAAACAAAGCTCTTAGTCCCACTTTGTTCTGTTTACTTTCTTCATAGAATTAAATTGCATACCTCCTGAGGGTGGGCATTTTCATTCCTGTTCACAAATAAATTCCAAGAACCCATCACTGTACGTAACACATAGTAGATGCTCAACAAATATGAGATGCGTGAAAAGTTTTATTATAATAAATTGTTATTTGCTAACAGGGATATCCTTGATTAGAATAGAAAACTTCTCTTTTTCACATATGTATTACCAGTGTCCAGTACAAGGCTTTGCCTGTCATGGTTTCTCAAAACCTTTTGTTAAAAACATTTGCCATGATGTAAGAAATGGAGGAACTGTCCAGATGAGAATATAGTAATGAACATGGTGATAAATTCTGGGGAAAAAATAGTGAATGAAGGACCCTCATCCTTTCATCATTTAATTATGAATACAGCTAAAGAAACTTTCATTTTGTCTTTCATTGTTAACATGCAATTAAACATTTGAAAACTCTTTCTGGCAAAATTGGTTGTCAGCTATTAAAAAACTACATTGGATTTAAAGTGGGAAAAATCTCTATAGGCAAAATCTGTAGAAGTATTTGAATGCTTTCTACTTCTTATATAAAGACATGTGAAAGAGACGATGAACTGTAAAATACTTGCTACACATCATGACTGCCAATTGTTCTTGATTATAACAGATGCCATTCACGTTTTATTTAAAATTCATACTATCCTTTACCAAAGAATAGCTTACTATTTATTGTAACTGGGAGGTTTCAATATGCTGAATTGTGAAACTGAATTGAAAAAAGTTTCTACAGGTCAGAGTAATGAATCTTAAAATTTTCCAGCTTCCCTCTTTCAATTTATGTGTCACTTATGTTCAAACCCAATGACCTATTTTGAATTACTGGCTGCTTATTGGGCTTAAATTCTTTATTTTTTGAAGTAGAACCATATTTTGAAAGAAATACTGTCTATGAAAAGTTAGTTTATCAAATAGGATTTTTGTATAAATTATAATAAAAGGTTCCTCTGTGCTGTGACTTTTTTTTTTTGTACGAGGGATTTAACCCAGAGATATTTTACCACTGAGCTACATCCCAAGCCCCTAGCCCTTTTATCTATCTATCTGTCTATCTATCTATTTATTTAATTTTGGGACAGGTTCTCACTAAGTTGCTTAGTGTCTCACTAAGTTGCTGAGCCTGGCTTTTAACTTATGATCCTCCTGTCTCAGTCTGTCAAGCCACTGGCATTACAGGCATGTACCATGGTACCCAGCTGTGACTTTTATAAAGGAAGTACTATGCATGGATATTGGTTAAGTTGTGCAAGCTTGAAATCACTTTTTAAATTAATTTCTCATGTTTTCTACTTAATTTTGTTAACAAATGTAGTTATTAAGGCCATTTTTTTCAGAGGGCCAAATGGACCATTAGAAAATATATATATGCTTTCGATTGAAGAGCAGATATATACAAAAGTGAATATCACTTTATTATCATAATAGTAAGAATACCTGGATTGCAATCTGGTTGTAGTGGTGTCCTCTGAAGCACAGCTAGCACATAAAATAAATTATAAAGTTTTATTAAGAGTTTTTGTTTAGCATATTTGTGTATGTCTGAAGAACAATAGTTCTGTAAATGATTAAAGACATCCTATGGCACCTAGATTCTAAATTGGTTTCCAGACTCTCTTTGGTCAAATAACCAATCCAAGGAATGTTAGTGTCCCCTATGTACTGATAATGGAGTTGGTGATCTCCTTGGCCTGTTTTTTCTGAGGAGGACCTCAGTTGTTACTTTTCAACAGGTGATATAGTGTGGTCATGTACTATCAACGCCCAGGTGCAACTTCTGCTCTGGCCAAGAGCCCATGTCGTCTGTCTCCAGCAAATAGCCAGTTATTTGCTCTCCCTTTTGCTTCTTTAATGTTTTCATTTACCTCATTACCCCACTTAAGATTGTGCAGAGAATGTGCTTGGTGAATAATAATTTTTATTTTCAGTCTAAAATCAATCTTTTCACTTGTAAGCACTGAATAGGGTTGCAGGAATGCAGCTCCTACAGTAAAATGTTTGGATAAACTGCAATTACTTGCTTGTATTCATTGTACTTGGAGAAAGAAAAAATAATAATTTACATTTGGAGAAAGAAAAAATAATTTACATTTTTAAAAGTAATTTTGAGAAATCATATTACATGTCACGAGAGAATATGTGAAAATAGGTGAATATGTGAATAATGTGGATCTAAGTTACAAGGTGGTCAGATATGTTCAGTTTCTTTGTACTTGAAGTAAACTTTGCATGTATTTTTTGGGTACAAGACTGAAAATGTATATTCCTGACAAAACCTAATAAGAGAAATTGTACATATCCTTGAAAAAATAGGGTTTTACTAAAAATGTTTTGAATTAATGTTTGCTAGGGAAAATTAAGGGTGGATTAAATCTTTGGAAGGTCATATTTAGGATAATATTTTTGTTAATCATAACTTTACTTGTTTCTCAGATGTCACATATGGAATTTAAAAAGCATTCAATGAGATGATGTTTGCAATAGTACTTTAGAAACTGATTTGCTTGTTGAAAATTTTATTGGTATAATCATATGCTGTCATTCTCTGATAATGTGATAAGGATTATTGTAATGAATAACAAAAGATAGATTGTGAAGATTGAAAGATAGTGGTTGAAAAATTATCAGATTGCTTTTATAATTAGATAAGCTACAATTTGGAAATGTGTAATTATAACAGTATAATATCCCCCTGTTGCCAATATTTCATACATTGCAACCTGTTAGTTCCTTTCTAGATACAAATTTTAACATCACCGCATATGTGTAATTTGGAAGACATGTATGAATTTGTTCTTTTGCATAGTATTCATTGATTCAACAAGCATTTATTGGAAATCCAGAACTAGAGATATGAAAGCCAGTACTTGTGAAATTTCCAGTACATGCACTTAACATGACAGGAAAAATAGATACACTTTTTTTTTTTAAGAGAAAGGGACAGTGAGAGAGAGAAAGACAGAATCAATTTTATTTAGTTTTTCACATGGCTTTCGTTGCTCAGACACTTTGTTGTGTACATGGTGCTGGGGTTTGAACCTGTGTACTTGAGCATGCCAGGCCAGCTCCGTAACCACCAGGCAACTGCTCCAGTCCCTAGATATACTTTTGATAGCAGTTTATCTAACGTATTTTTAACAAAATTTTTATAAGAATAAAAGTAGATTCAAAGCAATTTAGTAACATGTTCAAGTTCACAAACATGTTTGAAACTGGTAGAGTTAGGGATCACACATACACACGCTCATATTATTAAGGAGACATGGTATTTCATAAAAAGAGGCACTGAGTATAGAATCACTTCCCCTGGGTAAGAATTCCAATTCTGTCTGTCAAAAATTGTAAGACCCTAGCCAAAGTATTCAAATTATCTGTGCCTTGACTTCAGTATTCCAATGCTACATCATGGGACTAAAGTGAGAATTAACAAAATTTAATTCAGGCACATCACAAAAAAATTACTTAATAATCATTACTTACAACTATATGATATTCAGGGTTTCTGCACCCAACAATTAAGGTTTCTTAAAATATATATATATATATATTTTATATATATATAAAATATATATATATATCACCAGTATATGCTCTGATATCACAAATACATGGAACATAACCTGATTCAATTTAGTCAAGTACTCACCACCCACCCTACTACTCCCCATCCACTTTCTTCACTCTACTGATCCTTTTTCAATCCATTTACACTTTACTTTTTTTTTTTAAATTAGTG
>PVKS010039586.1:0-17161 GCA_004027875.1 Aplodontia rufa | reverse complement strand
TCTCTTCCATAACCATCCATTTACCCTCGAAGGCTGCAATGTCATTGTTTCTAATTGCTGTGTAATATTCCATGGTATAAATGTACCACAGTTTTTGGATCCATTCTTCCTGTGAGGGACACCGGGGTTGTTTCCATAGCCTAGCAATAGTAAATTGTGCTGCTATGAACATCGATATTGCTGTGTCACTGTAATGTGCGGATTCTAAGTCCCCTGGAAAGAAATATAACTATTTTAAATAAGAGCAAAAATAAACACATTTATGTATCTTTTAAAAGAAAAAATTCTACTTTTAAAATCTTCCCTAAGAAACCAATCCTTAGACAAACATATTTTCCTTCCATTCTCCAAAGATAGAACCTGGGGCTATATCCTCAAAACCGCCTAGAAGTACCTATGACATAGGACAAGTTAAGTCAATAACTGAAAAACGGGAAAAAATCAATTTTACCTCCTATTAATTAAAAAAAACACACTTGTGTTTAACTCATGTTTCCCAAAAACCTTTAAAAGATGCCAGGTTACAAGCGTAACATCAATACATTAATGTATAAACAGTACATGACACATAATGACATTTTGGTAAACAGACCACATATATGACCATATATATCATAGTGTGGGTGTGTGGTAAACTATACCATCTAGGTTGGTGCAAGTATATTCAATGATGTTGGTGAAACTGCCTAATGATACATTCCTCAGAATGTAGCCCTGTCATAAGGTGACACATGTCTGCACTTTTGATTTAAATTTTAAAATTTAAATTTTAAAAATTAAAATAATGAGATTTGAATACAGTTTATAATGTCTTCAGTAAACTATCTTTATAGTTTCTCTTATTTGCATTATCTTATGACATTTCCATGTGTTGTTTAACTTAAATAGTTTTTCAGTAGTTACAGTAACCCAACCTGGAGACTGGTTATAAGATTACTTCCATTGTGCATATGGTTATTATTCTATACATATTTCATTTCCCATCTTCTTCTTCATTAAAAAACTTGCCATCTTGGATCTATTAAATCTCAAATAACTACCTCAAAATGGAAAAAATCTGATATGATAACATTTTAAGGATTTTTCTTATTAAATTAGTTATAATTTTTTATTTAACAATAATTTCTCTACTTGGTAATCAAAAAATAAGGTTTTCTACACTACTAAAGCTTCACTGAAGAATGTCTAACAAACAATGTTCGTTCCTCTCTGTATTTGAAACATATGGAGACTTTCCTGATGTCTATTGCACAATATTTCTCAACTGAACAGAAATATTGATGAAACTACTAAAAATGAAAAATCAACAATAAGGTAGCAATAAAGAAGAAATTACTGGAATCTTGGGAAAAGGAAGGCATATAACACTGAAATAACTAAAGTGATTTTGGCAAAACAGAATACAGTCTTTTTTTTAAGGGAAATCTAGGGTACATGTAGTCTGGTTTTCACACATATTGCTAATGACTATTTATAATATAGTAACTATTGTTAGACCTTCTTTCTCAAAATTCCTTGCAGGTTCAACATACAGCATGAACTCTGGAGTCAACAGATTAGAACACATATCAATCTTCTTTACTTACCAGCTGAATGACTTTAGTCAGGTTTCCTCATCTCTAAAATGATTATAATACATGCACTTCTTGGTAGCCAGAAGAAATAAGAAAACTTCATAAAAAAATCTAATATTATTGTTATGTCTGACAATTTAAGTTAGATAACCAGACCAGCCCTCCTTCTCTAAACAAGTAAATATGCTGGGGAAAATAAAAAAATCTATAACACATTCTTCAATGGCATCTAAGTAGCTGTCAAGAAAGTATCAAACCTAAATGAACAGAGGAACCTAAGGAGTAAGCAGAGCATGTAACCGCGTATACCCAGGGAAGGCATTTTGACAAACCACGGTAACCTGATCTTTTTCTTTTGACCTTTCTGACTGCAAAAAAAAAAAAAAAAAAAAAAAAGGGATCAGGATAAAATGTACAGAGTATATCCAGGTGGACACCCTAGTCCGAGTCCCCCAAAATCCTGACTCACATCATTGTTAAGACTAAAATGGAAACATCCCTTCATCCTCGAACAATTGCAAACACACTTGTATGCCTGCATGTGAATAAAAACCTCTGGGATTTCATAATTATTATCAGCCTTCAAGTGGATTTTCAGCATGAACACAAAGCCAGGTGGTTCAAATAAGTTCAAGCCAAGAATTCAGTTTCAAATTATTTCAAACTAGAAATGACCATGAAATCCAAGGCCTCTGTGAAGGCAACCAACTTTATCTGAGCCTGCAAAATTTCCCTCAGATAAACTGTTAAAGAATAACTGAGAACAAAAGAAAAATCACAAACTACATAAGGAAGAATGATAGCATGAGTGACAACCATAAGAAACAACAGAGAACAGAATTATCAGATTGAATTTAAAATAAGTATGCTTAGTATGTTTCAAGAAAAAAGATCTGAATATGTAAAAGCAAACAAATCTGAAAAAGAATCAACAACTTCTACATATGAAAAAGAAGTGAAAGAAATGATAATTTAGGTACAAAATATAATACATTATAATTTATTTTTCTCCATTTTCCTTCTCAAAATACAAACATATTGATTAAATAGGGAGCAGTGAATTTAAAGTCTGAATTACAGTATGTTTTTTGCATGGTTTATTAAATCATATTTCTTGACAACAAACCAGAACATTAAAATGTTGACAGTCAGAAGGGGATACAGATGATACATTTAAATGTTAAGGAAAGTTTCCAATATAATTTTTAAAATTACATATTCATTGCAGTCTCATTTGCTTCCTTTATCTAGATGCTGTTTACCACAAAAGTAATTATATAAGTCTCAGATTTATATGTACATACTATCAAAAACTTCAAAGTGGCATAATCAAAGATATAAAATTTGCCCATTTTTAATGACAAATTATCACATCAATTTAAATGATTGTACACTCAAGAGCACAGCCTAAAGCAATTTTCTAGTTGAAAGAATGAGTCCCAGATCTTTACTTCTACAAGAATATGCCATTTCTTAATGTATATGATGAGCTTCACTTTCACTGTCATAAATAAAATGAAATCCAAATAATTCTGAAGTTCTGATTTAATATATAATTAAGAGCCTAGTGCTTTGCTACTTCATAGAGACTCTATAACTTTCATTCTGTTTTTTTTTTGAAAGACAGAATCAATTTTATTTGTTTTTTTTCATTTTTTTCTTTTTCTGACACTTGGTTGTGTACGTGATCCTGGGGTTCAAATCCGCATCCTCCCACACACTAAGCAAGCGCTCTACCACTAAGTCACCACTCCTAAAGGTGCATCAAGCTAAGAGAATGATGCCTGTAATAGAGAGTACTTAAAAACGAGATCATCTAGTCACTCCCAGCTTACAGAAGTACTGAGTATCAGACTTACTGATGTTCTGTTTCTAAGTATAGATTAAAAAAAAATTAAATGTGAAAGGAAGAGGACATGGTATGGCAAAGAAGCAGTTATCACTAGTAACATTCAGTGTGAGTCATTTGGGTCTTGCAAAGATAGCTAAATCTGAGGCACCTTGTCAATACCTCAACAATATGATGTCCATAAATGGGTCAGGAGGATCCAGCAATACTTGGAGACTGTCATGCCCACATGCCTACAACACAGATGGCCTGAGAGTTCACAAAAGGTATCTTATATGAACTTTAAAGGCATAGTAAGAAATTCCAACCAAGTTACTCTCAGATGTAAAACATTACTCCAAGAAAGATACCATTTGAAATTAGTGGCCTTACAATGTAAATCAGAAACTGTAAAAAATCTATAGAATATTACAGTGCATGCCTACTTAACTAAAAAGAAAATTTTGATCATTTCCTTCCATTCAGTCTCTCAAAACTAAAAGAGGTACAATCAGATGGGGAACTGGGGCTAAAAAGGGAGATCAAAATTAAACCATGCCCCTACATTTAAACCTCAAAAGAGAGTATGAATGAACAAACTATAACTTACATCCTATCCCCAAAGCTTAACTCCTGTTGGGATAGAGGAAGAGCTTTAAATCAGATAAGACTCAAATCTCTACTATACTATGCTTGAGTATTTATTCTTAAATAACAAAAGATGAATGTGAAGTTATGAAATATGCCAAGATATGTTTCTCCATTACCCCATAACAGTCTAAATAGAGCATATGTAAGGGATTAAATGTTCTTCAGGGAAAAAAAGGAAAGAGGAAGATGAACTCAAGGTATATTTCATTAGTAAAACAGAGAAGAACTGACAATTCAGGAAAAAAAAGTAAATAGAGAAAATTTTCAAAATGAAGACATTTTTCTAGTGTGAGCAACTTAAAAGTCCCTGTTAACAATAACTGAAACAAGAAATAAATGAAAGGTTTATAAAGAAGAAAAATATAGTGTCGGGCATTTAATTATACATGTTATGTATATGTGTATGTGTAATACATATGGGGAGGGGGAACTACTACAAGGAAGACCCTATATGCTTCATACAGGTGTACCTTAGCATTTTATATTGTAGTTTTAAGGATACATTGTAAATAAGGGTGATTTGGTTTCATTGTCATAGAGCTAATGGTACACTATGCTAGAAAAGATGTGTAATTACAGGAAGCATAATACAGGATGGATGCTTCACCAGGACAAAAGAAATAAAGTGTTACCTAAAGCAGGTTTTTATGATCAGAAAAAATTTCCTAGATGATGAAATATATAAGTTGAAATGTCAACAATATGTTATGGGAGTTATATGTGTGTGGGTGGTATGTGTTCAAGAAAGAGAAAGTACTGATAAATAACCAAATACTTCTGGAAAGATAAGTAACAGATGAAATTATGAAAACATATTAATATACCTGCACATTTAGGGTAATGTAACTTATTGGAAGACTGTAAAGAAGGTTTAAGTAGGGGCTGGAGTGGTGGCTCAGGGGTTACGGCTTTTGTGTGGCATGTGCAAGGACGCGGGTTCAAACCCCAGCACCACGTACACAAAAAACTATTGGCACAACAAAAGCCACCTGAAAAACTAAATAAAATTGATTCTCTCTTTCTCTGTCTCACAATTTCCCTCTCTATGGAAAAAGATTATTTATAAGAAGGTTTAAGTAACTGAATGTTTTTGAAATATGTGAAAAACGTAATGGAAAGATGTATAAACAACAAAAGAGTTCCAGATTTGAGCTGAAAGTAAGGGATAAAATGATCTATAAAATGGTAATGATAAAAACCAGAGGAATATATGGGGATACAATCTAATGTTATTCTTGCATTTGAAGAATGATTACAAAAAGAAAAACTATCAAAGTGCTCAAGAAGGTAGTTAGACAATAAGAAAAGCAGGATATACTATATCAAGAACATTAAAGGAAGAAGAGTACCAAAAGAAGAGAGTGTATCAACATCAAATGCTCTAGAAAATTAAAAGGGGGCAACATATACATAACTGGAAAAGTTCAGTAAATCAAGAAACTAACAAAATAACAACAAATTCTGAAAGAGATGGAAAAGCAAGATGGAATGCTGAGATAGTAGGCAGATTATCATTTCAAAAATTTTCAGTTATGGAAAGGGAAGAAAGGCAGTTGCAATAGAGAATATATGAATCAAAGAGGTATTTTAGTTTTTTAAATTTAATATAAATAGACACTGAGTATATTACTAAGTCAAGGAAATGGATCTAAGGACAACATTGAAAAGATCCAAAAGAATGAACTGACAAAACAAGACTTCAAAAAAGGTAGAAAAGGGAATATAAATGATAACCTCAACGAGTATTAGAAGAATTTCCTTTCTAGATCAACAGACAAGGACTAAAGGAGAAATTATACAATAATTTGAAATATAAAAGGAAGTTAATGAGGTCCTTAAAGATGAGCTAAACTATGTAGCAAGTTCACTTACAAAATATGAAAGGTGTTGGGGTAGACTTCTATGTTGACAAAGATGAAGAAAGTTTGAAAAGTAGGTACAGGATAGAAAGCTAAACTAAGGAAAACAAAAGGGTAACAACAGAGCTGGATCAATTTAAAGTAGTACCAGAATGAGTACTAAAATTAGAATAAACTGGCCCAATTTTAGTCTTTTTATCTATGGATGCTCAGCAATGACAAAACAGAAGTACATATTGGGGAAGATGATAAAAGAAAAGCTGAGCCATATCAGCTCTTACATTTATATCTTAAATACTGCTGTCTTTGTAAAACATAGATTATACATCTTTAAAGATTCTCAAGAATAGAAATTAATATCATACAATTGGAAAAAACAACAGTACAAAAAGATTAGTGTGGACTGTAAAGCATTGCTGCTTTGGAAACAACATTCGTATTTAATATAAAATCATTTGATTTTTGTTGGTTTCTCACACATCCTTCCCTTTTTTTTTTTTTTCAAAGAGAGAGGAACAGTGAGAGAAACAGATATAGAGAGAAAAAGAATCAATTTTATTTAGTTTTTCATGTGTTTCACTGTTCCAACACTTTGTTGTATACATGGTGCTGGGGTTCAAACCCGCATCCCTGGACATGCGAGGCAAGCACCGGAACCCCTGAACCACTGCTCCAGCCCCCACATCCTTCTCTTTAATGGATTCTTCAGGTAAAATACCTTTACAGAAAATAGCTTTGGATTTCAGCTTTAAACTGAAGTACATTAATAATCACTTAAGTTAAAATTAAAAATGTTGTCAGAGAATTATTATTTAATTTAATAACTTCAATTTTTAAGATAATCAACTACTCCACTGTAAATTGCCTTTTTATGTCCAAAATCTTAACTGTATTATACATGTAAGATAGATGACACCAAATGTAAAGAAAAAACATGAAAAAATCACTAATCAGGAAGTATCTTAAAATTTCTTATTTTATTTCATGCTCATATAAAACTTACTAAATATGACTACCACTGAAATATGCTTTCCCTATATATCTAAAGACAAATCTTCAAGCTATTTTATATATGAAAAGTAAAAGAATAACTTAAGCATGCAGATAAAGACAAAGGACTGATATTTCAATCAGAAACACTTTAAAAACAAGTCAATGTGGAAAAATTACCTCCATTTCAAAGACTTTTTTACTTTGTAATATGTAGTGAAGAGAGCCAGGACTTTGGAGTCACATACTATCAGCAATATAGAAATGGTATAACATAGATATTCCCAAAATAATATGTAAGCTTTTAGTAAACCACAGAGGTGAACACTAATATCAAGGAATAATTTAAGAAATAAACATGTAATTAACAAGCATGCTTTTAAGTCACAAAATGTAAGCTACAATCTTGTCACAAGATTAAATTTTAATATTAAAAAAAAAGGAAATCAAATACATACAAATACATGCTAGTCCTTGTAATCTGGGAAGACAGGGCCACCAGTTTTCATTTTTAACAGCAGTGATTGAACAAACTCTATAGTATCATTTATGTATTGAAAAGCCTATAGGATTTATTTTGTCTTATTCTGGAAGATTATTTCCAGAGATCAAATAATCTTCTGTCAGTAAGATATATCAATAAAAAACATGATCAGAAAAGAAGTCTAAATTTTTACGATTATTTTATTTAAAATATTACATTGGAACTAGGAAAATTTAGTTTTTTCTGGATAGATGGGAAATAGCACAACTTATTTTACTAATTCAGTACCAAACTGAAAAAAGTAAAATTAAAATAGTAAAATTAAACTTAATTTATCTAATCAATAGATAAGTGAAGACTATCAAATACAGTAATTTTTATGGACAATAAAATGAGCAAATTAACAATTGATAGACAAAAGTATCTCAAAATATTTTATAGAAAAAAATCATTATTTGGATAATTTATTTATCAAGTATGTAATTTCTTGAAGATATAAGCCTCAGATATATATTACTGATTTAGCACAATCTTTTAAATGGGCCAGTAAATATTTATCTATCATACTCAGAGTGTAGAGATATATAGTTTTTTTTAAACTGTGTTGTAACTAGATTTTTTTTTTCTTTTGGTACTGATGAATGAAACCTGCACATGCTAAGCACAAGCTCCACTAGTGAGTTATACCCCCAGTCCGATTTTATTTCAATATAATCTAATGAACTGGAATTATTTATAAGTTCCTTAATCCTACTATTTCATATTTTATTATCTAGTTAAAGTATACAATGTAATGTTTTGAGATTTCTGTTTCGTTTATAACTGTAGTAATCACAGTATAGTCATGAGAATCAACATACTCTTTACTTTCCATAGTAACTTTTTGTGGCAACAACACCTAAAATCTACTCTTACAAATTTTCAATACACAGTAAAATATTAACTATAGTCTTCAAGCTGTATGTTAGATCTCTGAGTTTATTCATCCTACGTAACTGTGGGTTTGTATCATTGGAACTACTTTTCCACATTTCTTCCCCTTCTTCATCCATGGTAATTAGTATTCTACTCTCTATTTCTACATATCCATCTCTTATATAGATTCCATATGTAAGTGAGAACAGGCAGTGTTTGTCTTTCTATGTCTGGATAACTTCATTTAGTCCAACGTCCTTCAAGTTTCTCCATGCTGTCACAAATATCATTATCTCCTTTATTTAAGTCTGAGTGATAATTCATTTTCATATACATATTTATTCTTTAGAATTCAATTATCACTGGTATGATAATATCCATGCCACTATGATGGATATATTGATGATAATATTCTTTAAAATATATCTTCTTTCTTAAAAGTTTCCTATAACATAAAATTTAAAATGAATCTAGTTTTCTCAATGCTTTATCTTTTGAAATTATAAATAATTTGGGGCTTAATCTGGTGAATCCAGTAATCAAAACAGACTACTTTCTGTCACCAGGATGTTTTTATACTGAATTCTCAGCAAATCACTTCTTTGGTCAAACATAGAAGAATGCATATTTGCAATATTTACCTGAGTTCAATATCTGCTTTGGGCTTGACTATTAGACAAATATTTTAATACAGCCAAAATTATAATAGATTATAAGTAGAGAGAGCAAGAGAGAGAGGTTGGGGGAAAGAGGTAAGATAGATAACTCCAAGATTTCAGATCTTACAAATGAAAAGGATGAAGCTGCAATTAAGATGCAAGATACCGGGGGAGAAGTTGACCTGGGAGATTGAAACAAAGGAGAGAATATTTAAAATCATACTTAATTCCAGCATACATATTAGACAAATAAAATAAAGTAGGCAGCAGACATGTCCAGAATGGATACAAAAATTTGGCACTTGATGAAGAACAGATGGTTATTTAAAGCCATGATACTGGGTATGATCACCAAGAGATCATGTATGGACAATGGTTCGATACTGACTAAGCTCAGACAAATAATTAGAACTCAGAAAGGGTAACTTGAGACTATAAGCAGCAAAACAGGATGTTCTGGAAGCAAAATAAAGTGTTCCAAAGAAGAGACAGCAATTGCTATGTCAAAAACTTCTGACTGCTATACAAAGATGAGGACTGAGAATTGATCACTGAATTAGAATTATGATAGTTACCAGTCATTCTGACCAGAACAATATTATGGGAAGGATGGGGTCAATATTCTAACTGGAATGACTTCCAAAAAGAAATGAGTAAAGAGACATTGGAAATAGCACAAGTATGGACAATTATTCTAAAACATTTACTGTTAATAACACAGTAACTGGAACAGAAATTAGGATAAAGAAAAAATATTTTAAAAATACTAGTTGATAGCATGTTTTGGGGTTGTAAAAAATTTCAATTAGAATAAGAAATTTCATAATGCAGGAAAGAACGGATTCCTGAAAGAAGGTATTGGAGTAGGTGGACACAACGGAATCTAAAATAAAGCCTAAAGTGGCCTTTGGTAGGCATAGAAATACTTTTGTCGGAATATACAGACCACACAGACACTAATATCCTTAGAAGGATAGACCTGGTTGTCAGTAGCTTATAAAATTTCTTTTAATTACTTTTATTTTCTAAGTGAAATAGGAAATAAGATCATAAACGAGGACAGCTGAGGTGATTTTGGAATTAATAATACTTGTGTAACATTAGTTCCAAAGAAAAGTAAAAACAGGAAGCAAAAAGAAATTTTGTTATTGTCACTACTCACAGCCTATCTCAAATTTCTCTATTTCATAAAATATAAATAGAGATGAGATTTAGTCATCTCTAACCCAGAGAAACACAAATTGCTGTTCCACAATTTGCTGACATTCAGTATTACTTGATTCAAATCAGACTTCACTCTCATCAAAACTACAGATTCCAAGTATCTAAGAATAAAACTTAGGCATACAATATTTCACCATTCTGGAATTAAATAACTTTTAACAAATAGTTTCATAATTTTTACTATGTTATCAAGTATTCTTATGTATTTAAAGTTGTGAAATTCTAAATATTAAGTAAAATTTACACTAGGACAAATTTTCAATAAGGTTTTATTTTTTTCCAGTAAGCAACTGAGGAATCAGTAACATCTTATTAAATTTGTTGTCCTCTGAGCACAGTAACACAAAACAAAAGCAAATCTAATTATTATTCCTATGGTATTAGATGAATCATAAATATTTAAGAGGTTAAAAACACCTAAGTTAACATATAAGGTATCAGAATACAACATTAAGTTTATACAATGATTATGACAAAATATAGACATATCAAACAAAACAATTTTAGCATATTAGCAATCAAGAATATATGTGATAACTCAGAGAAAATGTGAATATTTGTTAAGGAATAGAAAGAAATAAACCATGGCCCCTTAAAAAATTCCTTATGCAGAATTATACCATTAAAATTATCTGGTTTTTGGTGAAAGTTCCAAGAACATGAATTACATGTTAAAAACCTTGCCATAAGAAATTAAATTTATTATTCAATAGCTAAAAATGCAGCTGAATAACAAGTCTTATGAATTATTGCCTATATGGTTAAATGTCTAGCTTTGTCATCTAGTATATTATGACTTTCTTTTTTAATAAAAGGGAAAGTATTTTTCAGAAGTTTTACATCACTGAAAAAGATCACGAATGTCAGTGTTCCATATACTATATGATACCTGATTTATTCCTATAAAATTCCTATTAAAGCTCTCATCATTAATTTCAATGTTTTGTATTTACATGTTCAAAGATTAAGAGCAAAAGGGATGATTAATTTTCAAGAAACATAATGCAAATAAACTCATGCTTCACATTGTACTATTTTGCTATGCTTTAAAACTACAAATTCCTGATCCTAGGTGAAAAGAGATAAGTCAAACTTACCATGCCAGATATTATGTGATATACATATCTTATCTTTTTTGGTATCTAGACCCAAAAACTAACAACAATGAAAGCAGTACCAAGACCCACATTACACACATTAAAAAAAAAAAAAAAAAACACCCAAGGTCCAGGAAAAGTTTAAGATCGATTGAAGTCACACACATAGTTAACTAGTAAAGTTCAGTTTTAAACCCTGGTCTGACAATGTTCTCTTGTATTCCATCTTTTTCACCACAGAAGGAATGAAGACAACCTGGAAAGATGTTAAAATTCTTTAACAAACTCTACTATATCTATAACATATTTACTTCATAAAACTTTTGATTACAGTATAACAGTTGTTTGATTATATTACAGTGATCTGACTAGACCTATCTAACCCTAAGTCTATTCATTCAAAAAATCTCTAGATTATTGGCTATATGTAATTTTAAAATTTAAAAAATCCTTATATCAAGAACAACTGAATTATATCACGTAACTAATCTCAAATTCTCAAACTATCTTAGATGCTCTAATAGCAATATGAAAATACAGGAGAAAACATGATTAGGTTCTATGTAAACATAAAATATGGCTAGAAGAGAACTTGTTTTTATTAATTATTACAGTTTTGATTTCATTGGCAATTTTTTCCAATGACAAATTTTAATTTCAAGGTATTCCACATGATTAGTCAACTCATCAAAGCTATCTGATTATCTTTCAATAATAAAAAACATACAGCAATTTGGTGATTCTTACCTAAACCTGAATACTGTTTCCCAACTCAAATTTATAAGTAATCTGATATACAGTTACTGATAACAGTGAACAGGCAAGTTCATCATTAACTTGATATATTGCAAATAACTTTTACTTTTCTCATTTTCCTCATCTGTAAAATATAGACAAAAACTCTTGTCTACAGTGATATTTTAAGAAATAAATTGATAGAAATGTAAAATCTCCTTAAGCTATAATTGATAAGCAACTAGTAACTTTCAGTTGGATGGCATTGGAGTTTTTAAAACAAGATCAATTACTTGTGATACAGTATAAATGCAAACATAAGAAATTGTGTAGGCTTTTCAAAAGGCAGAATTTATAGAAGATGTTGAATTTAGGTAATTACTTCATGATACACTTCCCAAATCCAAAATATCTTCAAAATTTTCCTTAAACAGAATTGCATTTCTTCTGCATATTTTAAGTAGTTTAAATTGTCCATTTAAATTTCTAAAATTATTTATTCATCGTATCAGTTTCTACTTAATTTTAATGCAATCTGATGACACTTTGAAAGGCTTTCAGTGAAAACCTTTGATAAAAATATTAAAATATCCAAAGAGAACATTTGTGCAAGAAAGCTAGGCTATAAATTCAAAATTAAGCATTTTGTCATAAATGGCAATATTTATTCCAGTTTACTAATAATTTCTCTGCAAAGACCTCATAGAACAAACTTTTTCCTAACGAATCTTTTTCTAAAAATAAAAATACTGTTTTCAACTCTTAATTATTTACTTTACTAGACCATTTTGACCATGCCAAATACATAAGCATTATTACTCCTTAACAAAAATGCAATATATATATTCACATTCATAAATCAATTTGTAAATTCTCATTAATTTTATAAACTTCAAAGAATAAATCAGTTACTAAGACAGATCCCACACAGATGATTTAAACATCGAAAAGATTTTTACAAAAGTTGAAAACAAGGATGTACAAAGTAAAGGGTCTGTCAGAATTATAAGCTCACCATAAGGAAACTACGTAATAAAAGTAGCAGCCTTCCACCATAAAATTACTAATCCTAGTAATACAGTACGTTATACACGACATTTAAGATATATGCCAACCTCAACTGCCACATATGGCATATCCAGATCATCATCACAGTCTGTGTTTTCATATGCAGAGCCGTTCTAGTTTTTAAACAAGATGTCAAATGCACCAGTGTAGTTAAAAACATGATAAAGCTTTGAGGACCATACTTTTTTTTAAACAGAAGTATACATATCAGAAGAATAAGTTTAAATATTACTATTAAGAAAACATGGCTGAAGTTTTCAGTTACAGAGATGTTTAAATACAAAATAATACCTTATTTTGAAGAGAGGATTTTTAAAAGGTTAAATCTGAATGTTATTTTAAAATAAAATTAATCAAAAATTTCTAGTTTATCTTAAAAGAACCTGTGTCTGCTCTGCAAAAAATGTACAGTCCTTACCTATATTATTTATTACTTTAAAAGCAAGTCATGAAAATATATCATGATGTGGATATCAAAGGCAATGTGACTTTTTTAATGCTTCTTTTTTATATTTAATTCAACCTTGAGTTATACCACTGGTATTACTGAATTATGAATAGCACTTAAATAAAGATTACACAGTGAATATTTTTATTTTAAATCCCCATCTGGTGCTTAATGTCACTTCAGCTGTTCAATTTTTTAATGTTTCTCTACACAAGTAGCCAATAATTTCACAAATCAGTATAAAATGTTAGAGAGATTTTAAATCTCATTTTCTAAATGGAGAAGCAGTGCCATATTTTAGTCATTTTTTAATTCATCTGAATGTGATGATTATCAATTATGATTCATGCTTTTACAAAATATTTATCAATGATCAAAAATCTTGCTGAATCTCAATAATCAACCAAAATTCTAAGCAAAATTAATTGCACAACTGAAAATTCACTACGAATGAATAACTTTTAATTTTCATTCTCAATAATATAACACATCAATGTTTCTAAATATACCACAGCTTTAGTATATGGCATCAATTTCATACATAAATATACACACACACACACACACACACATACTCTCTCTCTCTCTCTCTCTATCACTACAAGCATCAGTACTTTACATCAAAGTTAAAATGTATGTATCTTTTCAAATGCCAAGAAAGGTAGAAAAGCCTGTATATTCAAAGAATTCCAGAAATAAGGAAAAGTTAATCAGGCATCTGATTTTAAACTGCTATGAATAAAAAACAAACTACTTAAACCTTTCAAGTCAATAAATGTATATGCACAGAAAACAACAGTATATGTAAATATGAACAAATATGTAATAGAATTCTCCAGAACTGTCTTGCATACAACACAATATTCTTCACTGACATTTGTCCTTCACTAGGTTCCCCTCTATTTTATCTTCCACACTGAGTACATTAATTGCTTAATAAACACAACTCATATTTCTTAACTTTTCTTTTCTGCTTTCCAAGTTGTCTCACCTTTCTCTTTGTCTTTTCCTTTCTAAATAAATTAGTCTTTTATTCTATTTTATTTCCTAAACAGAAAGGCAAGCTCTTCAAATAGTTAATTCTGCTTTTAGAAAACTAGGGCAATCTTCCAGAGTAGAAGCATCACCATAAGTACATAGATACATATATTTTAATTGAAGTAATAAGAAGCTGTATTTTTAAAATAATTATTGCTAACGAATACTTAAAAGATGCATATATTTCAAATGGGCTTTTTTATTTTTCATATGTAATGCACTGTGTCTTGTCTGTCCAAATATCTATAGTATTTCTCTACTATCTTCCAACCCGACACATGGTGATATCCACATTTTATCCAAGAAATACCAAACTATTTTTGGAATCCTGAATATACCAGAATTTTTTCATATCTCCATATTTCTATACATTCTGTCTCTGTATTTCAAATCATCTTCTACCCTTGTCTACCAAGCAAATTAAAATTCAACCTTCAAAGCCCTAACAGCTCCCCTTTGAAGTCTTCTTTGAAGTCTAACCTCTCCTCCCATGACCCTACCACTCAGAGAGGTAATTTCAATTTCTAGACATAATTCTCCCATTACACCCTTATCAAACTTTATTATAACCAGTTATTCATTTTCTTACAGTGTTCCATTGGTTGACAGTGAGATCTACAGGTCATTGTGTACTTAGTCCTAACTCCAAATAGCATACAAAGCTCCATCAAACTAATAAAATCCGGGCATGCTGTAAGTAAGAGAAGGATAGGAGAAATAGGTAAAGATATACTTTAATATAGCTAATTTAATCCACCACGTCCAGGATTTTTTTAACCTTTTTTTATTATTGAGAGATTTATTATAGAACAACCATACAAGTTTTTCACAAAATAATATAAAATGTGTATAGATTCTGGATATTAGAATTACCCCCAGGAGTACTCCCCCAGGATTTTTTATTAATAAAGAAAATATAGGGCTGGAGCAGCAGCTCAGCGAGTACAGCACTTGCCTTACATGTGCAAGTACCCGAGTTCAAACCCCAGCACCACATACACAATGAAGTGTTGGAGCAACGAAGGCCACATGAAAAACTGAATGAAGTTGATTCTCTCTTGCTCTCTCTCACTGTCCCTCTCTCTTTAAAAAAAAGAAAAGAAAATATATAAAAAATATGGGAGTCTAAGCATGAGCCATGAAGGAGAATATATTCATTAAATCTTAGATGTCTCATTGGTTTATTGTGGCAGAAATCAAACACTATATTAACAAAGAAATGTACTAATATTTCATGTATCTCTTTAAACTTTAAACACTTAAAAGTACTAAAAGACTGACATATCCCATTAACAGGACCTTTCTTAAAATTTAATTTCAAAAAAAGTAATTTATACTAACATTTTCACATTTCAATGAGTTAAACTCTTAAGCGAATTCTACTCTAATATGCAGCTGGTGTTTTTTTTTTTTTAGTTGACACAAAAATTAACTTGTCCAGAGCTTCTAAAAGTGATAATATAACTTCCTCCCCCACAGAGTCACATGTCAACTTCCCCACTATAGATGGAGAAGAACATATTAAATTACAAATAAAGCATTTGATAATAATGCTTTCAATAATGTCACCTCAATTTAGTGGTTAATAATGTTTGAATTTCAAGGTGTCGCAAGGAAAATCATTAGTGATGCCTGTTCCTTGCTGCACATGTGAGGCCATATTTAAACTAAGATGTGACATAGCTATAATACACTGGCCTTCAGTTTCCTTCACTCAGGACAACAGGCTAAATAAAAAGCTAAAAAGTATAAAAACTACTTGATCACACTCCACTCTTCTTCTTTAATACTTGGTCAATCCTTGTCCTATCAGTGTGATGTATTTCTTATTTGCCTAAATTTCTGAACTCATTATTTTGCCTTTCCAAAAATAAACCCACACCATCAAAGTAAACGAGAAATATAATGAAAAACTGAAGATGGGTTGCTTTCTACATCCACTGTATTGATATTGATATTACAAAAATCACTTCATAGAAGAGACCTCAAATCATTCATTCATTCACTGATATATTCATTTAAATTTCTAGCGCCACCTATGACTAAAACACTGGTCTGTATTATGAAAATATAGCAGCAGGCAAGGAAGGATGACAAAAACTCCGCATACCAATGGACTTTAATAGAATAAATCAAATGATATGAGTAAAGACTTCTTAACAAAAGAATTATTGTTTCAATTTAAAGCTGTAGAAAGTATTCCAAATTAAGGTCTTTTATAATGATGTTAAAAAGTAATTCTGAAGGCTACGACAGAATGAAAACAACAACAGAATTCTAACAAACTGAGTAGTGGACCAATTTAATGAAATGAACAACAAAGAGAAAATAGTATTGCTTTTAAATTACTATTATCTAAAATAATCATATTTTACTTCTAGTGCATTAAAATTAGTTACATCCTTTTATCGTAACATTGTGCCCTTTTTAAACCAATTCTTATGAGTACCTCACCAAATACACCACAGACAGTAAAGTTCTTATAAAAGTCATCAAAACATAAAAACATGTTCTTGAAATAATCCTTGAAACCACAATTTAACTGATAAAGTCTATATTTTTTTAATCAATGTCAATACACTACTTAACAA
>PVKS010039585.1:0-17156 GCA_004027875.1 Aplodontia rufa | reverse complement strand
AGAAGGAAGGAAGGAAGGGAGGGAGGGAGGGAGGGAAGAAGGAAGGAAGGAAGGGAGGGAGGGAGGGAGGAAAGGAAGGAAGGAAGGATTTTTTATTTCCAGTAATACTACTACTCTTACCACAGGGACAATTGCCAGGTGCCCGCTATATTCCAAAGTGCAGTTGCTTTCAGATGCATTACCTTGTTGAGTTTTTGCAAGACACTGGCCATGTGTAGATTATTAATACCAGCTTACAGGCGAGAACATTGAGGTGCAGAGAGGCAATTTTCCCATAGTAAAACATTTAGAAGACTTTTTATTTGCTTTTGTTCCAGAGAGTTTTTGTTTCTTTCTCTCTCTCTCTCTTTTTTTTTTTCCTGTACCAGGGATTGAACCCAGGGGCACCTAACCACTGAGTCACATCCCCAGCCCTCTTTATATTTTATTTTCTTTTAATCTTATTTTTTAAGAGAGAAGGAGAAGGGCTACAGTGGTAGCTCAGTGGTATCGCTCTTGCCTGGCAAGCGTGAGGTCCCGGATTTAAACCCTAGCACTGCACCACATACACAACTAAGTGTTGGAGCAATGAGAACCAAATGAAAAACTAAATAAAGTTGATTCTCTCTTTCTCTCTCTCTCCCTCTTTAAAAAAAAGAGAGAGAGAGAAAGAGAGCATTTTATTTATTTTTTCATTGGCCTTTGTTTCTTCCACACTTAGTAGTGTATGTGGTGCTGGAGTTTGAACCCGAGTCCTTGTGCATGACAGGCAAGCACTCCAATCTCTGAGCCACAGCCTCAGCCCTTATATTTTATTTTGAGATAGGGCCCTGCTAAGTTAATGAGCCTGGCCTTGAACTTGCAGTGCTCCTCCCTTAGTCTCCTGAGCTGCTGCTGCTGCAGGTGTGCACCTGGCTTGTTCCAGAGGTTTCTCCTTACAGTGATTATCTTGCTTGAAAGATTCTTGCAAGGGGACCTGAAAGAACACAGTGCCGTTTCTTTCACGCTCTTTCTAGAAGCCAGCTCCATGCTTCCCTCAGTTGTGTGGCCTTTTCTGAGCCATGCAAGATTAAGATGGCTCATAACTCGCTTGCCAAGGAAAGGTCTGGACTCCTAGGAGAGAGGAGCTTGGGACCGGTCATTTGGCCGACACTTATATGGATCATCCAGGATCCCCATCGAGGTTGCTGGAAACCTGGGAGGAGACACGGTCAGGTGGTATGTAGCAGTGGAACAGCGTTTGGAGAGATAAGATATGAAAAGGTAAGTGTGGTGGTAAACGCCAGCATACTTCTTTCCTTGTGCTTAGAGAGTTTTGAAACACATCGCTAATAAAACACCTGGGGATTTCCTTTAACTGCAGATACGGTCTCTGGAGTCTACACTGAACCTCACAAAGCCTGTTCTGTGGCTGAGATGGACTCCATCTTAATCCCTTCGGTAATGATGGCATTATTTTTACAGCTGTTTCTACAATCCCATACATGATTAAGATGCAAGGCCTGGTCTCTTTTTTTAATGTAGGTATGTACTGTCCCCTGGAAACTGTAAATTCCCACGGGGCAGGGCCCATGTTGGCACACAGTGTGGGGGGTGGTAGCAGAAAGAGCATGGGGTTTGGAGACAGGCGTCTCTAGATTCAAAGCCAGGCTGCAGCATATACTGGTGGCCACCTTGAGCGAGCCATTTAATAAGTGACCCTGAGAGGTTAATTAAACCATATCTCATAACTATAGTAGCCAACATAGAAGATCTTGTATAAAGGCCTGTCAAGCAATTGGCTGGAATAGGATTTGCATACTCAAGTCCCAGTAGTTTACAAGGAAGTATTAGCTTGGAAAACTTTACTCCAGAACTTCATCTATTTATAGTGTTCATATTAGGTAAGAAAGGATTAACAAGGAAGTTTTAAGCTCCTTGTTCTTTATGAGGTTTTTATTTTTTAATTTTTATTTGGAAATAACTTCTAACTTGCAAAAAGTTACAAAAATGCTGGGCCTAGTGGTACACGCCTGTAATCCCAGTGGCTCTGGAGTCTTGAGGCAGGAGGATCACAAGTTCAAAGCCAGCCTCAGCAATTTAGTGAGGCCCTAAGCAACTTAATGAGACCCTATCTCAAATAAACAAATAAAATGTAAAAAATAAAGGGCTAGGGATGTAGCTCAGTGGTTAAGTGCTCCTGGGGTTCAATTGCCCAGTACCAAAAGAAAGGTTACAAAAGTAAAAATAGTACAGTTTAGTCCATTTACCCTTTACCCAGATTCACCTAAAACTAGGATTTTACTCTGCTTAAGGGTAAGCTACATGCACCATGGCCTTTCACCCTGGATTCTTCAGTGTATATTTCCTAAAGATAGGAACATTCACCTTTGCTCAACTTCACTTATCAATTTTATACATTAACATCATACTGGACTTTTGTCTTTTTGTCTTGTAGGCCTCCCAAGGTTGTTGATCAATTTTGAGTTTTGATTGAATGGATCTCATCTCAATGTGCAAGATTTAGCCCTTGGAATTTTCAACTTGCAGCCTTGGTGAGCAAAATCAGTAAGGATTCATTTGTGCTTTTAGGCCAAGGAAATGGAATAAATAGAAGAAAAAGGAAGAACACTATGATGAGGTCTTCCAAGTTATAGCAAAGAGCATCTTTGGTGTGCTCAGAGACCTCAATCAGTACCTCTGAGCGACCAGTTCAGTGGAAGAACTCTGGCCTAAAGAAGGGGCAAGGTCTGCAGGCCAGGGAGTCGATGAGCTAGGGCTGGAGACCACCAGGCTCCAGAGGCCCTGGCCCAGCTTGGTGGTGCATGCCTGTAATCCCAGCAACTCAAGAGGCTGTGGTAGGACAATTGCAAGTTCAAGGCCAGGCTGGGCGACTTAGTGAGACCCTATCTCAAAATTAAAAAAAACCAAACAAAACCCCAGCATTTTGAGAGGCTGAGACTGGAGGATCACAGCTAGCTTCAGCAATTTAGCAAAGCCTTAAGCAACTTCATGAGACCCTGTCTCAAAATAAAAAGTAACTAAAAAAGGGCTGGGAATGTGGCTCAATGGTTAAGCACCCTTGCGTTTAATACCTGATACCTAAAAATAAATAAACAGGGATAGGGATATTGCTCAGTGGTAAGGTGTCCCTGGGTTCAATGCACAGTAGGAAGAAAAAGAAACAAAAGAAAGAAAGATTGGCCCTTGGAGCTTCTTCCTCTCATAATCCCCTATTAGAGATGTATTGTCAGCATTATTTAGGAACTATACCCAGTCTATACTCCTTTCCCCAGCAGCCGAGGAATTTGACCCAGTTAATAATAATAATAAAGATAGCTGGTATTTATGGAGTACTTGCTATGAGGCAAACACTGTTTTAAACACTTTATACGCACTATCCCATTTAATTCTTTTTTACAATCCTGCTTTTAACAAGCCCTATTGTGTTCCCCATTTTACAGATGATGAAATTGAAGCTTAGCTGGATTAAGTAACCTAACTAAGGTCCCACCCTTAGAAAGTAGATCTGTCAGCCGGGTGCAGTGCCCCATGCCTATAATCTCAGCTACTTGGGAGGCTGAAGCAGGAGGATCACAAGTTTGAGGCCAGTCTCAGCAACTTAGGGAAACCCTGTCTCAAAATAAAATATAAAGGGGTTGGGGATTTAGCTCAGTGGCAGAGTGCTTGCCTAGCATGAGCAAGGCCCCAAGTTCAGTCTTCAGCCCTGAAAAAAAGAAAAAGAAAAAAATAAAATATAATATAAAAAGGACTGTGGATGTGACTCAGCGGTTAAGCTCCTGGGTTCAATACCTGGTACCAAAAAAAAAAAAAAAAAAAAAAATTACAGACAGCACAGTGGTGCACGCCTGTAATCCCAGCAGCTTGGGAGGCTGAGGGAGGAGGATCACAAGTTCAAAGCTAGCCTCAGCAACTTAGTGAGTGCCTAAGCAACTTAGTGAGACCCTGTCTCAAATAAAAAATAAAAAAGGGCTGGTGATGTAACTCAGTGGTAGAGCCCTTATCTTTCATGTGTGAGATCCTTAAAAGCAAAGAGTAGAATGTGGTTCCCAGAGGTTTGGGAGGAGAAAAATAGGAAACTGTTATTTGATAGGTATAAAGTCTCAGTTACGCAAGACAAATAAATTCCAGAGATCTGCTGTATAAGAATACTTATAGTGGACAATACAAAACTGTGTGCTTGGAAATTTGTGTAGAGGGTAGATCTCACATTAAGTACACAAACCATACAAACATACTCTCTCACACACAAACACACACAAAAAGGACACTTCTTTTTTTTTTAAAGAGAGGGACAGTGAGAGAGAGAAAGAGAAAATCAACTGTTATTTAGTTTTTAATGTGGCTTTCATTGCTCTGACATTTCATTGTATACATGGTACTGGGATTCGAACACACATCCTTGTGCATGCCAGGCAAGCACCGTAACTGCTGAGCCCCACAAGGACTTTCTTTTTTTTTTTTTTAAAGAGAGAGGGACAGTGAGAGAGACAGAGAAAGAGAGAAACGACTTTATTTAGTTTTTCACATGGCCTTCGTTGCTCCAACACTCAGTTGTGTACGTTGTGCTGGGGTTTGAACCCAGGTCCTCGTGCTTGCCAGGCAAGCGCCGAAACCACTGAGCCACCTCTCCAGCCCCCCACAAGAACATTTTTGAAGGTGGTAGACATGTGTATTACCTTGATTGTGGAGATGGAATGGTGGATGTATGCATATGTCCAAATTCATCAAATTGTATGTATTTAATATGCAGCTTTTTGGTATGCAGTTATACCTCAGTTAAAGCTAATTTAAGGGGCTGGAGAGCCAGGCATGGTGGTGCATGCCTGTAATCCCAACAACTTGGGAGGCTGAGGCAAGAGGATCCCAAGTTGAAAGCCAGTTTTGCCAACTTGATGAGTCCCTAAGGAACTTAAGAGAGACCCTGCTTCAAAGTAAAATATAAAAAGGGCTGGGGATGTGGCTCAGTGGTTAAGCACCCCTGGGTTCAATCCCCAGTAGCAAAAAAAAAAAAAAAAAAAACAAGGGCGATCGGAGAGGAGGCTCAGCAGTGCTTAGAGTGCTTGACGGGCAAGCATGAGGACCCAGGTTCAAACCCCAGCACCACATACTCAACTAAGTGTCAGGAAACAAAAACCAGATGAAAAAGAAAATAAAATTGACCTCTCTCTCTTTAAAACTAAATAAATCAATAAAGCTAGTTTATAAACAAAATGAAAAATGTATTTGTTCCCACAGAATTTTAGATACCTGATATGTTTGTTTTCTAAATAAAATCAATCCTTTGGGGAGGGAGCCAGGACAGTTGCTTCAGGTTCGCTTCCAGGATAAGCACGAATGGAGCCTGGAAGCCATCCTTGTCCTGATGGAACTCTGCAAAACTGAAAAGGAGGAGCGGGCAGGAATCCACTGGTGGTGGTCCAGAGACCTAATACACCAACGACGCAGCACGATAAAGCTGCGCAACCTTCCACTCCCACCGCACACAGAGACCGGTGAAATGGGGTGCAGTGGCGCTCGTGCTTGCTGACGGTACTGTGGGAGGAAGCGCAGGACTCCATCTGAACTTGAATCCTGGCTGTGCTATGAGCCCCTCTCAGAGCCTAGAACAGAGCCAGAGCCATCCCTGCCTATGCAAGAGGCTGTTTTGGATCAGTTTCTCAGCACCTGCTTCTCACCCAAGCGTCCCACAACCCTGCCTCCCAGGGTCCCATGAAGTGGGGACTGTGGTTGTCCCTACTGTAATGATGAGGCGTCTGACGACTGGATGCACAGAGGTGTTTCTCTAGCCAGATCATGAACTATGGAATCCATACGATACCGCTTCATGCATTTCCAAGCATAGAATTGGCACACCAGCCAGGCATAGTGGTGCATGGCTATAATCCCAGCAACACGGGAGGCTGAGGTAGAAGCACTGCAAGTTCGAGGCCAGCCTCAGTAACTTAAGGAGGTCCTAATCAACTTAGCGAGAACTTGTCTCAAAATAAAAAATAAAAAGGGCTGGGTATGTAGCTTAGTGGTTAAGTGTCCCTGGGTTCAATCCCTGGTACCCAAAAATAAATATTTTTTTTTAAACAATAAAAAGGGCTGGAGTTGGGGATTTAGCTCAATGGCAGAGCGCTTGCCTAGCATGCGCAAGGCCCTAAGTTCAGTCCTCAGCCCTGAAAAAAATTTTAAAAAATGAAAAGGGTTGGGGATTTAGCTCAGTGACAAAGTGCCCCTGGGTTCAATCCCCAGTATTAAAAAAAAAAAGGAAGGAAGAAGAAGTTGGCACATGCAAATGCTTACTGAATCTATATACTTTTAAAGTAGGACACAAAATTTCCAACAGTCTGGCACTTACCCATCTTAAAAGTGGAGTCAACTGCCCTCTGTGCAAGGATTACAAGCCTGCTCATTTTTAGTTTGGCTTCTAAGTATGGTCATCACCTGATAGTAACTTATTTTTGCTTCCTATGAGTCAGAGAGCAAAAGGCACTGTCTCCAAGCCACCAGGACAACTTTTAAACAAACGGCCCTGTAATGAATAGTTTTGGTAAAGTAACAGCTGTCGCATACCTTGTCATAATAGGTGAATGCTCTCTAATTTGTTCAGGGCTCTGTATTAATAAAGTTTGTGTCCTGTCATTTCTGAAGAGTCCCTAGGAATGCTTGCTCAGACAGCAGTGAAAAGTCCCACATCAGAGCCTGGGAGAGCAGAACCTTATCTGACAACGTAGGGATGAGGCAGGACACGAGTGATAACTCAGGGATATCAGCACTGTGTCCAGAGGCCCCCTACCCCTCTGAGGTTCCCAGGGAAAATGGATGGTGCTATCACAATGCACTGTGACCGCTAAAGGCACACATATGTTACGTGTTGACTCTGGGATATTTTGTTGTTGTTTTGTTTTTGTTTTTCCCATTTGGAGTATGCCATGTTCGAGAGCCAGAGATGTCATGGGGATGGGACCCTGAAGCTGCTGAAGCCTTTGCACACATCCACAAATCGTATTTGCATGTCTGGCAGAAAGTATTGTTACACAAGCATTCATATATTTCAGGATTACTTTCAAATAACCCTGTACTCCTGCCTTCCTCACCCAACCCACTCCTGTCCAAAAGGCACAGGACTACCAAAAACAAAACAAAACAGGACAAACAAAAAAAAATAGGAGATTTTACATGCTTTTATCTCAGTAAACTTCTGAAATAAGTGTCACAGCACAGGATTGAAAAAGGTAACTTTAGGTCTTTAACTCTGAGAATATCCATCACTCTTCAATGTAAAAGTATCAACCTTTACAAAGATGGCAGGAGCAGGGTGTGGTGGCACACGCCTGTAATCCCAGCAACTTGGGAGGCTGAGACAGGGGATCCCAAGTTCAAGACCAGCCTCAGCAACTTAGCAAGGCTCTAATCAACTTACCAAAACCTTGACTCAAAACAAAAAATAAAAAGGGCTGGGGATGTAGCTCAGTGGTAAAAGCACCCCTGGGTTCAATCTCTAGTACAAAAGAAAAAAAAAAGTATGGCAGGAGTAGCAGGTCATGGGATATGACATGTGACAAGACCAAGGTCAGAGAAACAATCTGAAGAGAAGCTCTCCCAGGTGTGGAGCTCAGTACCATCTAATACAATGAATACTCATTGGGCATCTGTTTTGTGCTTGAAATAAACAATAAATTAATTTGTGCTTAGTGACTTTCAGAAAGAGTCTGTGGCGGGCTGGAGCGGTGGCTCAGCAGTTAACAGTGCTTGCCTGGCATGCATGAGGACACAGGTTTGAACCCCAGCACCACGTACACAACGAAGTGTTAGAGCAACGAAAGCCACATGAAACACTAAATAAAACTGATTCTCTCTTTCTCTCTCTCACTGTCCCTCTCTCTTAAAAAAAAAAGTATCTGTGGCATCTGTAGGTGAGGGCTCAAGGAGTGATGAACAGTTCAAGCTTCCTGCAGCCCAAGTAGCCTGGTCACAGACAGGACTGCAAGGGGCACCCAAGGTCGGCGGATGGCTGGGAGTGTGCAGAGCTTGTAGTAAGAAACGGCCCCTGGGCCTGCTTGCTGCCTGTGTGAGGGGCAACAGTCCTACTCTGTACCTACTATGTGCTACAGGTACTGGTGCTCTGCTAGCTAGGGGGGGAGGTTTCCCTTGTGCCAGGAGCTCTGCATTTCTTACCTGGCAGCAACTCTGTGAGTCCAGGATGGTTATTCCTATTTTGCAATGAGGAGGTTAGGTTCCAAGAGGAGACAGCTGAGTCCATAGGCAGGTGCAGCTGGACGCACAGTGAGGCTAGCTGGGTGCTCAGGTCCCTTCCTCACCTCCAAGGAAAGGCAATGGCTGAGGGTGCAGCTCAGAGGTAACGCACAAGCTTGGCATGCACTAGGCCCTGGGTTCGATCCCAGCAGCAAACGACAGCAAAAACCACGAAGGCAAGAAACCTGTCCTCTTCGGCAGTCCACACTTATTCTGTCGCAGAGGAGCAGAGACATCAGACTTCCCCATGTAAAGCCTACCCAGCTGGTAATCATAGTGCCCGCATTCACTGGCATTTTTTAAGTAGCAGGCACTTTAATACACGCACTGAATTATTTCAATAGCCGTGTCTAGAGTGCTATCCTGGATATATTTACACTTGTCAAACGGAACTAGACGACCCGAGCTCCCTGGAGCCCGAAGCCAGTGACAGAGCTGAGAATCCACTTAAACTTGATTTTAACTTTCCCAACTGGTAAACCTCAGCTGAGAGGAAGAGGAAGGGCGCCCTTCTACTGCCCGAAGTGGACGCGCTGGCGCTGGGGACCCGCAGGCCCCGAGCCGCCCGGTGCCCGACCGACGGCGGGGGGCGCTGCAGACCGCGAGGCGCCGCGTCCTGACCAACTCCGAGCGCGGTGGGACGGCCGCTTCTTCCTGCGTAGCTCGCGCCACCTACCCGGTGCGGGAGCACGGCCACCCTCACCGCCAGACCCGGCCATGTGGGGACACTCCCTGTGTCCCAGGGGCACCCGCCAAGTCTCGGCTTTCCGACTGGGTGCCGCCCGCGCCGCGCCCTGCGCGCTGCCACTTGCGCCGCCACTTGGGCACGGAGCGGGCTTCGGAGACGGGCTCTTCCGGCTGGGGTGGGGGTCGTGGCACTGGCCCTACTGGGGACCTGAGATTTAGACTCCGAACCGGCGGAGTAGATTAGAGCTGGTCCGAAAGCTGGACTCAGATCAGCGGGTGCGCGTTTGAATGTCAGCCGGCTGCTGTCCCACTCCGCCCACGCGGTCACCTTCCTCTGCTTCAGCCAGGCGGAGTCCACACCCCACCCCACCCCCACCACGCCGCTCCCTCGGTTCTGACTTTGAACTCTAAAGTCGACTGCAGTGTTCGGAGCCCGACCTCGGCCCGCAGGCGCTCTGGCCTTTGCAGAAACCCCTGTCCCTGGGGCGGGAAGGGACCTTAGCTCGGAACAGCCGAGGCGAGGTCTTGCTTTTCAGTTACTCCTCGGCTAGGTAAGCGGCATTCACTAACCTTGCCCCTTCCCGGAGTCACCGGGACCAGACGTGTAAGGACGGCAGTTTCATGAGGTGCAAACCGAGTGTGAATAGCCCCGCGGCCCCTTGGTTGATGCTTTTTTAGAAAGGCAATTTTACGAATAGATTACTCTCTCTCACGGAATTCTGTTAAGAGCAATGACCCCTCGCTGTTAATTGGTCACACTTAATTGCTTTGTTAGTAGTCTCTGGATCTTTCCAACTTCTAAGAAGACAAGAGGAAGAACAGTCCTGAGGTTCGCAACCGGGAGGGAATTACTTTCTTCGTTAGGTTATACATTAACATAGTTGTTGAATTGAATTTTCCGCTTTCACTTTTTAATATCTTTCCAGTTCCCAACTACTCTCTGGAAATTTAAAAAGAGGCGATGGGAGGGTTGGTGATGTGTATGCCACAGATGGATATGGAAAAACTGCCCAGAACATGTTGACATTTATAAAAAACTTAACATCCCCACGCACTTTAAGACTCTGATATTAGGAACAGCGTATCATGGCAAAAGTTACTCGTAGAACATCTGTTCCTTCCAATGGGAGGATTTTTTTCCTGCCAAGAATTTATGAATTTTATATAGGAGTTTGGTTCTGTTTGGGGAAAGAAGGAAACCAGCCAAAGCAGCCCTTTGGCTTGGAGAATGCAGGGACACCGTGCTTCTGACTTTTAGAGAGCTCTTGAAGCTCTTGATGGGGCAGAAGTCGCCCTTCAGAAGAATACAACTGAGGGGGAAAAAAATCTCAATTGCCACCCATCACTGAATGTGACTAGAACGGGGGAAAGCAAGATCAAGGCTACAGGGCTTGAGGACCTGAGTGAGTTGGATGTG
The DNA here is from genome assembly GCA_004027875.1 of Aplodontia rufa. Taxonomy (NCBI): domain Eukaryota; kingdom Metazoa; phylum Chordata; class Mammalia; order Rodentia; family Aplodontiidae; genus Aplodontia; species Aplodontia rufa. The sequence goes on along the minus strand of PVKS010039585.1, from coordinate 6,829 downwards.
ACTCCCTTCATAGCCTATTTTTTTTTGAAGAGGGAAGGAGGGAGCTTATTACAGGAATAAAACCCAAACAACTCATATCAGTGCACTTCAAATTCCCATTCATTTTCACATTGACCAGATAGGAGGTCATTCATCTCAACAAAACTTCCTTGATCTCTTCATCTACAGTCCATTGTCTTGGAGTTGCTCAATTGAGCCTGGTGACTGGAAGGTTTATCTTTTAAAAACCATCAGAAGGGTGCTCAGAAAAGCCATCTGAGTGAAAATAGGACGCTAAGTGGATTAGCAGTTGAAACATTAATGATTACCTTTTGATTCAAAACAAGTTTATCTAAGCAGGTTTTCAGTGGTCTTTAGCAATAGAAAAGAGCTTTCTGCTCCAGAGAAAGTTCCTGTAAAAAAGAGGAAGATGGCCTTTCTGCATTTGAAAGTAGACAATTTTAGGTTCCCTTAAGTGAAATGGATTTTTTTTTAACTCAGAATTTCAGATGAAACACAAAAAATAAAAACTACAATCTACTTAAGTATCATGAGTCTAAATTGTTCCTGCTTGAGGGAAACAGCATGAGAGAGCCATTGCACACACCTGTGATCCCTGCGACTATGGAGGCCGAGGCAGCAGGATCAAAAGTTTTGAGACTGAGCTTGGCAACAGAGAGATCCTGTCTCAAAACTAAAAAGGGACTAGAGAAGCCGCACTTGCCTACCTGACATGCCCAAGCCTCTGGGTTCAACCCCCAGCACCACAAAAAGATGGAGAGAGAGCACAACAACTATCATTAAGGGTTTGGCATATTCTCTCAAATTGACAAATATTTATTGAGCACCTATTGCATGCCAGGGACACTCTGTCAGGCATGGTCCTCCTCCTCTAAGGCATTGTCCTCTCTCTCCCTCATTTTGGAGGAGAGCTAGAAATAAATATTTTCAGTATGTATGCAATCCAGGTAAATGCCATAGGGGGAAATCAAGCAGGTTAAAGAGATAAAGGATAACAGGACAGGACCTGAGGGCTCTTTTAGTGCAGACAGGAAAGACCCTTCCAAGCTTTGACATTGAGCAGTTCCTCCAGAATTTTCACAATTAAAAAAAAAAAGAATTTTCACAATTCAAATATACCCCTAAGCACCTAAACAGATATATTTTACCAAGCTAGATCATACTATATAAGCCCCAGTCTATTAATTTCTGAACATTCTTCTGCATATGAAGAGTTTATGGCTCAAGTTTAAAACCCAGCTTCATTACATTTTTTTTTTATTCCAGTCAGTTATCTAAGCCTTAAATCCCTCAACCTTAAAGTGGAAAAATAGTAATTCCTATCTCAGAGGGTTATTATGGGTACAGGAAAACTCCTAAAGTACTGACTATAGGAACAGCATAGAGTAAACGTTAATAAATGTTAGCCCTTATTTATTGTCATTTATTCTACAATCTTAATAGAGCATAGTACTCCATTCTAAGGTATATCAGGGCTTTTACAATCAATGCCTTACTGTTAGTCAGAAATAATTAGATATAAGCCTAACAAATGGCCAGGTGCCTATAATCCCAGTGACCTGGGAGGCTGAAGCAGAAGGGTCTCAAGTTTGAAGCCAGGCTCAGCAACTTTGCAAGGCCCTAAGCAAATTAGTGAGCCCCTGTCTCAAAAAATAAAATAAGATAGGACTTAAGAAGTGGCTCAGTGGAAAAGCAACCCTGAGTTCATTCACCAATACCAAACAACAAGACAAAAAAACCAAAAATCCTAATGGATAATGAGTGAGCTAAAGGAGGAAATCAAAGCAACAAGAAAAAACAAAAGCCGGCTCGGCCAAACAAAGCCTCCACGTAGACCGTGTCCCAAATCAGAACGTTCTAGGAGACTCGTTTCCCTCCTGCCATGCATGATGCACAACATGCCGCTCACAAAGACCTGTCCACCTTCCACCACCTGTGTCACAGTTAGGGGACCTCTGGGTCTTGCCTACTAGTTATCCTGATACCTCCTCTGCAGGCTGATGACGAAAGTTAGGGAGTCTTGAGCTAGAACAAAGTTCTGCAGGAGCCTCAGCTTCTCTGTGTGTGCAAAGGAGACTTGGTAAAATGGGCACTTCCTGTGCTCTGCAGAGCTTCCCTGCTGCTGAGATCTGAAATGACTCCCTGAGTCATTTGTCCATGCCCAGTGGCACAAGCCCAGGTCTATTTTAGGTTGAGATCCTGGTTAGGGGAAAAGGGATTATCTTTAGATATTGGGAGCATTAGAAGAATGTTGGCAAAGAGTTTTGGAAGATGGGCAAGAAGCAGGAGTGTTTCCCATGGGCTAGGGCTGAAAATGTAGGTTCAAAAGATGAAGCGCCAATGGGTCACTCCTGTGTTCTCCACTGAGGGGGGCCCCAATGCGTGTGACCTTCAGCAAGATACTTTCTTAAACTCACCTACGGGGGGGGGGGGCTTGAGCGGTGGCTCAGCGGTTGGAGAGCTTTCCTGGCATGCGTGAGGACGCGGGTTCGAACCCCAGCACCACGTACGCAATGACGTGTCAGAGCAACAAAACCCAAATGAAAAGCTAAATAAAATTGATATTCTCTCTCTCTCTCTCTCTCTTACTGTCCCTCTCTCTATTAAAAAAAAACAAAACTCACCTTCAGTTGGTCCAACTACAACCAGGACTGCTAGGCCTTGTTCTAATCAATTGAATACATATGCAAAGTGCTTTGAAATACGTGAGTGAAATACCTGGGAAGAAGAGTCAGGGCTTCTTTATTCTTGGGGATTTGGTGGCAGCTATGGGGATGTTTTGATGCAGAGAAAAAGATTTTTCTTAAATCATTGTCCCAACTGGAACCTAGAGGAATGTAGGGTATTTTTAATAGAACGACAGATAAGATTACTTGTCTCTATTAGAAAAAAGGATGGGTTAGGTCAGCCTAGTCCTGTAGCTTTGTGTGCGCCAAACATCACCCTGTTCAGATGGAAAAACAAGCACACATTCCTAGGAGGTGAGGAGCTTTACTTTATCTGAGAGTGTGATATGGCACTGAGAGCCTCGACTTCGGAGTCAGGTAGACCTAGATTCCATTCACAGCTGTGTGACCTTGGACCGGTTGATTGATTTCTCTGGGCTTCTGTCTTCCTCACTATAAAATAGGTATAACAAATCCCCAAGCACCTTGCAAAGTTCCTGGCATACCACAGATGCTCAATGTAAATGAATTCTCTTTTCTATCCTCCATCTATCTCCAGCTCTTTCAACCAGCAACTTGAAGTCCAAATTCCCCAGTGTATTCATCCTGACAAGCAGGAAATGCTGTCCTGTGGTCAATGCCAAAGAAAAAAGAGAGAGAAACTGAAGAGTTAAAAAGAAAACAAACAAACAAATAAACCATAAGATCTAATCCCGAAATCTGTGAAATTTTCCCTCCTCCTGAAGTTTCTATTCCAGGTTTTATGTTGCCAATCTGGGAACACTGTCAAAGCAAATGTTAGTTAAAAATTGTTTACCAAAGGACAGGTAGTTAAACATCAGATAGAGGTGAGAGTATTGTTATGGCAAATCTAAAATAATTTTTCTCAAACCTTTATTTAGAAAGGAAGACATTGAACAGAAGAATTCAAATATGTCCTGAGGCAGGCAGAGGATTTTTTTTCCCCTTCAGTTCCTTTTATAGATCCACTGTCTGACAGGATCTCCATAGAGCTTTCTCTCTTTAACAATGTGCCATAAATTCTAATTAAGGAAATCAATGAAACGTGTAGAACTCTACCTATGAATTATTTGTCAGTTGCCAAATAGATTACCAGCTCAGTACTGCTGGAACCCAGGTAGACTCCATCATTGACAAAGAAAGCCAATCTACCACTCCTCTGTAATTACTGAAAACATTTGGCCGAGCAGTTTTATCAGTTTTTTAACATACAGTATCAAGGGGGGAGGGCAAGAAAATGAAAATAAAGGAGAACGAAACTGGAAGGGGTCATGTGCTTCCAAATGCAAATTAAGAGCCAAACAGTAAACAATAAGGATCTTCTAATCCTTTTACAAAGGCACAAATTGCAAATCAGACTCCCAGGCCAGAGTAACTTTGCCTAACAAAGTCTTTGATGCAAAGAATCCCTTAGGCAAGACCTCCTTGTCTTGAGGCTTTGGCACTAAGAGAGCGCTAGGAAGTCAGTTATAGTCCCTGGCTCTAAAGTTAATTGTGTTTAAAAAAGAATCAATTTATTCTTGTGATCTAGGTAAGCTGATTCCAAACCAAAGTGACCCAAAGTGTTTTTTTGGGGTAAACACTCAAAAAAGATTAAGTTCCATTCTGCCTGAATCCTTCATTCCAACTGAGGTTTGTAATATCGTCATGAATAAAGCCAAAACCTTCAGGCTGAACCTGATTAACGTGTTTTAACATGATTTAACATGCACCTGATAAACAAGTTGGAAGTTTCTAAAATAATAAGCGATCAAGAAAATTGTAGAGGAGCCAGGTGCAGGGAGAGGTGGGGTGGGGGCACCTGCTTGTAATCCCAGCTACTCCAGAGGCTGAGGCAGGATTGTAAATTAAAGGTCAGCCTGGGCAATTTAGGGGGATCCTAAAATTTAAATTTTAAAAAATAAAATTTAAAGGGGGCTGGAGGTGTAATTAATGGTAGAGCACTTGCCTAGCGCTTGTGAGGCCCTGGATTCAATTCCCAGTACCAAATATATGGAAAAAATGGTATGTATGTGTTGTTACAGTGAATATGGTTGTGGTTGTGGCTGAGTCTTTCAAAGAACCATCAGATTGGCAGGGCGTGATGGCACACGCCTATAATCCTAGTGGTTTGGGAGGCTGAGGTGGGAGGATTACAAATTCAAAGCCAGCCTCAGCAATTTAGCAAGGCCCTGAGCAACTCAGCAAGACCCTGTCTCAAAACACAAAATAAAAAGGGCTGGAGTTGTGGCTCAGTGGTTAAGTGCCTTTGGGTTCAATCCCTGGTACCAAAAACAACAACAACACAACAACAACAACAACAACAACAACAAACCAATCTGATCACTTTCCCAAAACAGATAAAAATTTTTATGAGGACTAGGATGCGGATTTTTATTTAATGTACACTAGGTACTCTTTGCAGAGCAATTGTACTAGGAAAGAACATCTGTAGATGGCACATTTTACACATTCTTACTCATATTTGGCTCTTCTGCCCTTGCGTGATGGCTTGCAAGGTTGGCCCTAGAATAGATTGCATATGTTGGAATGGAATTGCAGGGAAAGAGAAAGCAGAACAAACCCGGTAGGCTATTGTCACACCAAGGGAATGACTCCTGTGTTCTCTAGGAGGAACTTGGTATATAGTAGTGCCTGTCTTGGCTGGCTGGTAACAACAGCACTAGAGAGGATTAGAGTGCAAGGAAAAAAAATTTTTATTTTTTTACATTAGAGATCAATATTGCATTGACTCTAGAAGCTTTATTCCAGAAAGTTATCCTTTTGCATGGCATTTTTAATGATCTTTATTAGGCTCTAAGCTTCCTTTGGGCTGTTAAGCTTAAACCATCAACTTGGGGCCTGCTAAATGAGATCTAGACACTGCTTGGGGCTTAGAGCCAACTGAATGTGAACTTGTACAAGTCTAGTCCTTTATCTGGGCTTCAGTTTTCAGTTTGAATTAACTGTTCTTGAAGCCCCTTTCCTGTTCAGGAACCCTGTGTAATTTGGCAGCTTAAGTCCTTGCAACCTGTTACCCAGTCCAGGTGAGCATAGCATAGCTTCCTCTCCTAGGTGGAGAGGAAGGGGGTGGGAGCTGAGAGGCATTTGTCAATCCCATGCACTATTTTCTAGAGTCAATTTATTCTTACAAGTTCAAAAGTCAGAAAACTGTCACCTTAGCAGCAAGAGGGGTCTTAAGCTTGAGGAACAGCAGATGAATGAGGATTGTACAACCTTGGTTAGCTGGCCCTTCCAGTTTGGCAGATTGGCACACTCCGTAGCCTAGAGAAGGGGCTTTCTTGAAGCATTTTTTTTTTAAAACAAGATTTTATTTTTCATTAGTTTTACATATTAAAGGGGTTTGTTGTTACACTTCCATACAGGTACACATCATATATCCCACCTTCCCACCCTTCCCCTTCTATCCCCCCAACCTAGAGATGTCTAGTCTGCAAGGTTGTCCCCAGTTCCATTGGTAATCCAAGTTTGATGTGTCTTATTATTCTCTCACTCTTTCCTCTATTATACTCTAGCTTCCACATATGAGAGAAAACATTTGGCCCTTGAGTTTCAGGGTTTGGCTAATTTCACTCAGCATGATTTTCTCCATCTCCACCCAGTTAGCATCAAAGGCCATGATTTCTTTTTTTTTTTTTTTAATAGTTGAGTAGAATTCCATGGTGTGTGTGTGTGTGTGTGTGTGTGTGTGTGTATTACACATATAAATCACAGTTTCTTGATCCATTCACCTAATGATGGGCAACTGGGTTGATTCCATAATTTATCTATTGTGAATCCTGCTGCTTCTTGAAGTTCTTTTGTTGTTGTTGTTCCCAGTTGTTGGGGATCCAACCCAGGGCCTAAGCAAGTGCTTTACTGCTGAGCTACATCCCCTGTCCCCTGTCTTTTTTTTTTTTTTTAATTCAGAAATTTATTTGTTGAACAAGCTTCTAACGAAATAATATAATAATATATATAAATCCTGAATATTAGATTTACCCCCAAGAGCCCCCCCAATTACCCACTCTTATCCCTCCCCCCCTTCCCAATACATCTCTACAAATGCCTTAAGTTGTATGACATTACACCTTATCTGGTTTTAAAACATCCCAGCCCTCTTCCTGAAACTTTTAAGATGAAAGTTTTTAAAGTCTTACTTG